>SSSI01006488.1:0-13937 GCA_004796505.1 Oryzaephilus surinamensis
AGATACAGGGTGTTAAAGTTTTATGAAAAAATAAGGTTTTACTTAAATATTTTAGGAAATATTAGAGATATGACTGTTAATATACTGTTTAAAAAATCTTATTTAATAGGAAATTTAATAAGGAAACTTTTGTGTCTCTTGAAATTTTTCGTTTAAATGAGTCGTTTTTAAAAAAAATGCGAAAAACTTAACACATGTCATGAATAAATCGACAAAATAATTACCAGTTTTTTGAAATTCGATTTATTGATGACACTGTTCAGTTTTTTGCATTTTTCTCAAAAACGATGCATTTGAACGAAAAATTTCAAGAGAAACAAAAGTTTCCTTAATAAATTTCCTATTAAATAAGAATTTTTAAACAGTAGAGATAGCGGGCATATCTCTAATATTTCCAAAAATATTTAAGTAAAACCTTATTTTTTCATAAAACTTTAACACCCTGTATCTCAAAAACGAAGAGGTTTCGTACAAGATTTTATAGGACTTTTTTTCCTAAAATGTACTCAGGAATAACCTCTTAAAATATGTCCACGTTATTCTGGAACACCCTGTATATGTCTACTATATCAAATGTATAGCCAAACATTTCTTTGTCACATAAATAAATAATAAATTGCAACAAGTTTCGAAAAAAATAATAATAAATAATAAGTGTTCATTGTTTAAAAATTAAAAACAGATATAAATATATATATTAGTTAGGTATATATTATGGTAGAATTGCATTTTTCAGATAAGTATACAAAAGCACGAAAATGTGCAACACACGATAAAAAAAAATAAAAGTGAAAAAAAAACACATAGAATATTAATGCATATGCATGATATATATTCATGAAGGGAAGGAGTAAATAAAAATTATTCTAGGAACCATACACACACAATAATAATAATAATAATACATATGTGAATTTAAACTGCGTTTTAGAAAATAATAACAATGGCTTTTATCGGCGAGGCCACATTTCGTATTCAATTATAATCTATTCCTCCAAACCAGTTTTTAGACTGTTTAGTTTCGTGTGTGGGCCAATAATGGCGGTTTTGTCCACCATTTTGTTGTCCTGCCGCCACAGCACACTTAAGCAATGAAAATTTGGTGGTTATATAATATGCATATATGGTTCCTCTCTAATCCAAATATATTAGTACCCACTTGTATAATGTTATTAAGTCGGAATGTAATATGTCTAGTCGACAGATGATTGGTCGACAACAAACCAACTAAGTATACTATTATATACATATATAAATTGGACAGTTTAGAAGACCTTGAATTAGAATTCTTTACAAAATGAAAGAACTTATATATATTTCAAATGTTGGACTTCTGACACACCAAAGTGAACGTAAAATATTATAAAATGACGTGCAATTTTTTTTTTGCGAATAGGATTGTACTTGAAATTTTATTAATTACTTTTGCCTTCGAATAAATTAATTCCTTGATTATTAACTATTATTGCTTTTTTTCTTTGTGTTTGTGTGTGTGGTTTGTTTAATCTTTTTTCCTTGATTTGCTAAATTATTAAATCTCAAAAACAAAAACAACAACTTCGATACAATGTTATTACTAAATAGTAATAAATTACTAAGATTTTTATATTATATAGTAAAATATATATATATGTATAATAGGTGTATAAAATCAAATAGAGCGATTTATTCAGTAACTGTTAAATAATAATTATACGATTCATTGTCAAAAAAATGGGATATTATTACAGTTTTGTTAATTTATTTTCGATTATAGCCAACAATGTTGTAAGAATAATAATTTCTCAAAGACGATATATATATGATTATAAATACTGTTTTTGTTAGAAACAGGAAATTTGACAAGTTTCTTCTTTTAACTATGATATAATTATATATTTTGTGAAAGTGTAATTCTATACAAATATATTTCAATTTTTAAAAATTGAATATGTATTATTTCACATATTAGTTTTCGCTCCAGAAAATTCATTATTAAAATAAAATATATTATGTATTTGCAGAGAAATAATTTAGAAAATATTTATATGATGTATAAAAAATATTTTACATGTATTAGAGCTTATAATTAAATAATTATAAAAATAATAGCGGAAACAGTTAGATAAATAACCGTCGTTAGGCGTAATTTAACAAAAAATTACCTCCAACTGGATTTCAATTCAGAAATTTAACTTAATTTATAATAGTATTTAAAACATTTTATAAATTATTTAAGCTTTTATTGAATAAATAGGTATTTTTCAAACAATTTACGCATTTTTCAACAAAACTGACATTTTTATAACATATCCTATTAACATAAAATGCACAATTATTTGCAATGCCATTTAACAAAAGTTTAAAAATACTAAATGGGTTTTTACATGAAAAACAAGACATTAAATTTGTATTCCCCACTATATGTATATATTTATTTTTCCTGTATATATTAATAAATCAAGTTTCAAGAAACACAAAATCATTTTAAACGTACAAGTTTCCAATATTTGATGCATAAGGTTCAAAATTTAAGACCATCTTCTGTATATACTTAAATAATAATCTGTACACTATTTTATACACAAACAAGTAAACTTAATTAGTATACACGATTATTATATAGTTATAAGGTATAATAACAATAATAATAATAATGCACACATAAAATGACAAAAGCATTGACTTACCGATTGTGGAAGGTTGCGGACAATAATTATTATTTTACATTGTATACATATACATATGAGTCTGTTTATTTAACTGAGAAAATATTTACACACTCTATTATAGTAATTTGTACATTTTTTTGTTAAAAAATAATATCAATAAATAATACCTATTTATAACCAGACAAATTTTATTTGGATTCAATTCAATGAATTTATATACCAAAATAATTTACCCTATAATATACTACACAAATACCATAAATAGATAAAAAGGGTATTTTAATTACTGGATGACTGATTTACTTTTTACCTTACAGCAATTTATCTAAATGCAAAAAACTTTCAGTTCCATGTGCGTTTTTTTTCGTATTGAATGATGTGATTTGAAGTTTTTTCCAGAGGGATAAAAGCAGGTTTAGACCCGTTTTTTTATAATTCGTATGTAAACGAAATGCTAATTTATTTTCCAATCACTATATTCGAATTTTCGTAAACAAATGATTTCGTTTTATTGTATATCGAAAAAAGGAGACCGTAATACTTTGTTGGGAAATCGAGTTCGAATATCAATTTTTTGCACACTGTTTATCAACATTTTAATGATTTGTACAAAATTATATAATAATTATTTACTATTAGGCGATAACACATTGTTATCGTTCTAGAAGAGTCTTAACTACATAAAGATTTACACAAACTGTTAAATCTATATTAAATAATTAGTTTTTCCATACATATAAATCAACTTGTATTTTTGAATAAAAAAATAATACGTATCGCTTTTAATTCCATTTATAAAACAGTGACAATTAATTTTTTTTCGAAAAATTGAGCCTATAAATACTTTTCACAATCGATTTTGTATCATTTGCCTTGTTTGTCAAAGAAGCAACACGTTCTAAATTGGCAAACTGTCAAATTTATATCAGCTATCAATTTTTATCCCTTCTAAATATATTTTTTCCTTCATCAATGTATACTCGTATATATTTATAATAATAAATCTAAAGTAAAAACTCCCCATTTCCGAATATATTAATGAATAGTAATATATTGTTTATATTTAATAATAAATTATATATTATATTTTTATTATTAAAAACCTTGTGATTGAACTACATATACAATTGCACACAATATTAATTTAGTATTAAATTAATTATAGTTTTAGAATGACGATAACATTTATAATCACATAATTAAAAGTGCTAACTAGTTATTTATTATAATTTATTTTTAACTGATTTATTTAGAAACAAATAAATAATATGCACTGAAAAACACCTGAATATTAAATAAAATATGCCTATACAATTATTATTTTCTATTTATTATAAATTTTATTTACAAGACAACAAAAATTTAATTGCGTTGTTTGCAAATTAGTCTTTTCATATTATGTGGCTTCAATTGTGGCTAATTAAATAAATATATACACAATACATATGTTTATGTGTGTCATGGTTTTTGGTAAGCACTATTTTGTCAATCTTTTCTAAAAATTTTCACTATTTATAACAACATTTCAATAAAATATGCATATAAATGCGACAGTTTAAGTACGAATAAAACAACAAAATTTAATTGCGTTGTTTTAAAATTTTTGTAAAATTTGTTGTACAATTGATGTATTATGGTTAATTTAATGATTGTGCCTTTTCGAAAACATTTTTAAAAAAAATTTACGAGTAGAAGGAACAATTACATTATAATATGCATATATACATTAGAATTACATATAATAATAATTAACCTTGAAATTCCGCTTATTCTCTATATATTTATAAATAATTCAGATTTTCATTTAAATTTTTCCAAACCGCAAATGAAATTCAAAATTTAAAACTATTAAATTTATATATTTATGAGTTATTGGAAAAAACTGGGTTGCATTTAAAAATCTAGGTATGTCTTTATAAAAAATGAACGGGCAAGAAAGTATGCCGTGATGAGGATATTATAATCAAGGAAATGGCGAATTTTCCGGAAAAATAAAAGTATATACATCACACAGCAATAATTCGGCGCCGTTACGGAAAAATGCGACTACGACGCATATAAAAAAGTGCATCTTAAAAATCATTAAATGCTCCGAAGACGAGAGAAAAGTATGATCGGTCAAAAACGAGTTTTTTTTCCTCTTTAAAATTTCCCTAAATACAGCAATAGCTGCACATACCATCAAAATGTAATCTAATAAGTATTTTTAAGTCTTTTGCATGAATTTCTACTTACGTGTTTTGAAAATTAATAAATTTTTAACTATACGGTAATAATTAAAATTTGGCATAAAAATGGAATTTTCGAATAGTTTTAGGGGAAAATGATTTATTTTCCATATGTAATAAATAACCAAAAAATAAACATGAATATACATGTACATCTAACTAGCAGACACAAACCCACACTCACAACATAGTCAACAGGTTATAATCCTGATCCTGGTTTACACATGCACACGCACTAGAGAATAAATTTCGTGATTTTGTGCCGAAATCCAAGTATGTGCGCTGGCCGAATATTGATTGAACATACATTGTACACAATGCCGTATGTATGGTCGAAACTAATTTAAAAACGTATTTTAAAAAACTCTATTAATACTCACCGACAATGTGAACCATGTTTTTTGTCCATCGTTGAAGTTCTCTTCTAATGTTTCTTCTTTGTTGAACACAACGCGCGTATGAACAATCCGCCATTTTTTTCGGGCGGCAAGTTTGTCACATTGATTCGTACAGTAAATTTCCTATTACCCATCGCTTCAAATCATTCATTACACTAACGAATTTTTATTTTTATTTTTCTCTTCTGTTCGGCCAGTTATTTACTTTGTATTTTACTTTATATTTTTGAATTCAAACAACAAAAAACAACGAAAAATTTATAATTTAAAAGTGATGAACACATAAATTTGAAAATGTAAACAAATCAGTTCATAAAACAATAAACAGCAGGTAAAACGGTAATAAAACACAACATTATTTATTCACCCTTTTTTTCGTCAAGTTTTTCGGTTGTTTAAAAAAGCTGTTCACTATTTTAGCAAAAATTGAACGACACACAGTTTTTATTTAAAAAAAGAGTTAATTTAAAAACAGACATTTAAAAATAACAATTTAATCATTATTTCTTTTCAGCACTCATTAATTAAAGTAGATAATAAAAATGTTCACAAAAAACAGACACCTTTGATAATCTTGATGGCAATTTGAACGTGTATCAAATATTTTCATTATAATGGGTAATAAAATCGGTGTTTTTTCGCCATTGTTGCGCTCATATACAATAAATATCTGTAAGGAAAAGCATGAAATTAATAAATTAATGAATGAATTGAAAAAATACAATTACAACTTATAAACAGTTTCAACAAATTAAAATGCGTTAAAAACCGGCTTACATTTTCGAAATGCAATTTAAAAAAATGTTTCGTGTGTTTACATGTTTGTATCAAGTTGTTGGCGCGATTGCATTTGTTTGAAAAATTTTGCAGTAATGTGTTGCATGAATGGTGGTCTGTATCACTACTGTAGTAACGTCATATTGTGACGCAACAAGTGCGACGCCACTCGGCGCTTGTATGCACTTGCATTTTCCCTTTCCCTAACACTTTAGATGTGCATCCCTATTATCGCTTTTCTTCGTCTTTCATACGTACACACAGTGCACGTTTCGTATATAGCCGTCTATGTTTTTAGCAATACTATTAAAACTAGTTGGGCTCTCGCTCTTATTATCGTCTGTCTCTTTTCATTTCGGGCTACTACTACCTTCTTACTACTACTACTACTGCTGCACATTTTCTTTCTCTAACTTGTTCAAGTTTTCATAGCTTAAAAATGCTGGTATACAGGGGGTCCTCTCGTTTCAATTTCATACTTTCGTATGGCTCCATCTTTGTTTAATGACCCGCGGTCGGTTTTTTCGAAACTCTTACATCTTTTTCTTACATGCACAATTTTCAGTCCATCTATACTATAGATTTTGTTTCTTTTTGTATTTGGGACGCAAATATATTTTTCGTCTTTGTCATATAATGCTGAAATTTTCTAGTTAAACTTGAATTGGTCTCTTTTTAAAGACCCCCACACGCTCTCTCCATTGGCCTCACCGATTTTAAGGGTAGGGGGGATGGATGAACGTATTTATTTTGCATCTATCTACCTTACAGTTTTTTTTTATTCTTATTGCCGAACTATTTTTCAACCTTCTTCTTTTCTGTATTATTATTATTATTATATCTATGAGGCAAATATTTTTACTGCTTCCGCCAATTGCCGACTTCAACTCACTACATATATTTTATATAATCGAATTACTACTAGGTGCTCATATAAATATTTTTACGGTAGAATTAATTAATTGGCAAACTTTTTTCCGTCCGTCTCACTTTAATTAGTTGAAAGTATTCAGAAAAATCGAAATGGCTCCTTTGCCATAATTATAAATTTGGTTATTTTACGAAGCGGATATGAAATATTTATTTATTTTTCTAATCTAACGGAAATTTCATATGCAAGAGTCAAGACCTCAAGAATAATGAATTAATTGTAAAGCAAAAAATTTATATGTATATTATACTGCTACTTGTTGTTGATTTAAACTTTTGCGAAACGAAATTAATAATTATTATATTAAGTTAAATAAATTATAAGGTTGGAAAAGTAAATTAGCGGTATATTAAACTAGGAAATGAAATAAGAACTCCCGTGCTTCAAGATAATAACATTGGATTTTAAGCATTATATCTATGTACATATGTTTAGTCATAATTCCTTCAAGTGTGTGTAATAAAATACAAATTATATAATTTTCTACTTTATATTATATTATCTGTGCATAAGTACATAGGTAGAAAATCGTTTTTGGTTAATTTTCTAACGAGTTTTTGGCTTCTGCACTTAAATAAAGGTGATGAAAATTGTTTTTTGTTAGAAAATTTATCTAGCTTAAAATTTCCGTTTAAGGACGAATCTAACAAAAACGGAAATGCATGTTTTCAACAAAACGGATGCAGATTTGGACGACATTTGGCTATATTGTAAAAAAGTGTGTTACTTTTATATTATCTATACGAAATAGTAGCTTATAATTATGTATAAAATAGGTCAGACCATCATATTTTTATTAGTTTAGTAATTCAAAATTTTATTATAATAATTTTTCATTTTGGTACATATATTCACAGTTTTGTGTCCTCCAGGCAATTGTCTGGATGTGGTTTTTATCGTTTTGCCATCAGTAAATACTTTTTAAATAGAAATGTGCTGATAAAATATTTATTAGAATTTTTGTTTTTTATTTTTAACCTTTGTAATATACCTACTAAATTAATTTTACAATTATTATTACCTTTTGCAGTTTTTGCAACTTTTTTCCCCATATTTATTATATCCAATATATGATATACAATTTTTTTATTTCAACTATTCAATTTTTCATATATACGTTTTATAATCAAATACAAAACTAGATAATTTCCACAAATAAATATAATTTTTTTTTATTTTTACCCAGTTTTTCAATTAAATTATAACCATTTGCATGCATTTAATTATTATATCCTCTATCATATATATTTTTTTGATATTCATATTTTTATTAAAAAAATATAAAAACAAAACGAATAGAAGTTTTTTCTACAAAAAAAAAAAAAATTGTTTTTGTAATGTATGGATGTGTGTTTTCATTAAGGGGGTTGATTCAACGAGCGATGAGGGTGGGTGAAAAATATACACTCACACAGTTTTGACAGCGCTTCCAGAGCAATTGTGGAGGGTTTAAGAAGTAGAGAGAGCCACTATTGATCGCATTTTTTGATCCCTTTTCATTTTCCTCTTCCCCCTTTCTGTACACATGCATATATATATGTAGTAAGCTCACACCACTCACTAAATGCATCCTTCAACGTGCACACAGCCCTGCATTTTTACACGCAAAAATTATTTTCATCCACTTTTACATTATAATAGCATTATTTTAATATTCCATTAGGATTTTCTTTTTCTAGTGAAAAATACATGCATATAGGTATGTACATAGAATGTATTTTAAGGGAAAAATAATGGCGTGTCCACAATTGGACACAAATACATGCATATATGTATATTATTTTGTTTGGAAAAAGTTTCTTGTGTGTCCAATTAAAATTACTAATTATTGCGGTCATAGAAAATTCGTAACCTTGGTTATAATTACAAATTGCATCAAGATTCATTGAATGATTCATCAACAAATCAACTAAAATGCAGCTTGTTTGGCATTTAGGAAATTTTTATATTATGGTAAATTCTAATTGTTTTCCTACATACATATATTTAAATTTTTAATTTTTGTTCTCAGTAAAAACAAGAAAAATCAATTTAACTTTTCTTGTACAAGCAGATATTTTTTAAAATTAATTAATTTTTTTTGGCACGAAAATAATTACTCAAATTTTGCACTTTGCTATTCAAGTTGTCAATAAAAACAGTGAAATTCACTTCAACATATCCTGTACACAAATTGTTATCTGTAATAATCCTTTTATACATTTTAAGGGATTTTTTCTATGTCCTAATATTAAATTGTCAATATAAAACAATAAAAATCAATTTAACGTGTTGTAAACTTTTCGATAAACCCTAAAATTAATTTCACATTTTTTTTGACTGGAAAATAACATGTAATGAAAAAGTCAACAATTGCACATAGAAATTTTGTAGTGAAATGTTAATAATAAAAGGTTATCTGTTCACAAGCGACCATAATGTCTATAATAAAAAAGAATTTTCTAAGTAAAACTACATATGCATGTGACTTATAATTTAGCTTTCAACAATTTGACGACTTACTTTTTTTAGAAATAAAATAATAACTATTTATTAACATTTTATTCAGAACGAATATTATTTAATTTATATGGGTACAATGTATCCGTATTTATAAAAAAAAACTATAAGGATTCGCCAATTCAAGGTTTCATTACGAAGAATGCATTTAAATGCACTTTTTTCATATGAACAAATTCACACAACTTTTTACCGATTCTCACATTTTAAAGGAAAAAATTCGATATGGCAGGGCAGGCTTTTGTATATAAATATCCTCCTTATATGATTGATTAAAAACATAACAAGGGTGAGGGATGTTTGACATTAATTTTAGGGAGTGTATTATGGACATCACTTAAAAAAACACCGTACATTCCTGGGTGGACTAAATTAAAAATAAAAATGCTTCCTAAATACCGTCTGATGATGATGATGGTAACATAATAATAAAGAACCGTATTGGGAAGGGTGAAAACATTGGCAAATATTTACATTGGCGGCTAAAATATTGTGTTTTTTTAGGACAGCACGTGTTCAATTTAGAAATTGATATCGATTTCATTGACGACGACGAAGAATAAAAAAAGTAACTGAAAATATTATTTTTTGGTAGGAGGTCGACTAATTTAATTAAATTGTTGGGGCTGTTAAACGGGTCACGAAACCGGCCATCCACCCCTCGGGGTCGATTACAGCAATAACAATGTTTTTAAACAATTTTTAGCAAATAAGCCTATTTGTTTTTAAAACATTATCAGGTGATTAATATTTAAACTATTTTGTATAATAAACGTGGTATGAAAGGAAAATTGGCAGCCAATTTTCATGTTTACGATTATTTAAAGGCACGTGTTTTCAACTGATTACTTTCTTTTTGTTTTTCTGTCTTCAAATAAGTGGTAATTAAGAAAAAACCTACAATATACATTTTTGTGTATAATGACGTTGTTTATTCCATTTTTATATTGTAATTTGGATAAGTCAGGGGAAATGTTATCAGGTTAATAAATTTGCCTGTATTAAAAAAATTATTACAGATAATTATAGTTTAAATCGATTTGATTTTGGGTTTTTCGTTGAAGGACTTCTTGTTCATTATAAAAATAAATCATTTTCTCTTAATAAAGAAAATGATTTTTTTAATAATAACAACTTGCGATGCACCTAAATACTTGAAGGTCAACAAATATCAAAGATGATAAATTGTCAATTGTCACTAAATTTTAATTATAAAATGCAAAAATATGTGTGTGGCACTTTTTTACGAAAAGAATGCCATTATTTTCGGCTCTAGAACTTATTATTATCTACAATCGCATAACAATGGTATATAATTTTTACAATAATGAGCCAATTTGCCATTTTTAGTTGCTAATTAAGTAAAAACTTTTTATTAATTGCTATTTATACCTGGGCGTTATTTTCGTTTTGAATTTACGTCCATTATCCTATTATGATTCAGGAAACCAAAAAGTTTACAACTCAATTTACTGTTATTTTTGATATTAAAAAATCGTTTCTGGTAAAAAAATATATAAACTGAAACCACCCCACACACATCACTGAACAGAACACAAAGTGTTATTTTATGTATGAATTTTCGCGCGGTAACTTTTCGGTCAATTTGGATCACTGATGCATTTGGCTGATGGTGGTGGTGGTGGTGGTGGTGGTGCAATTGCAGTCTCACTGTGCACATACACACAGTCTCGACCTTGACACTCTTATAATCTTCATACATGTATACATATGTATGTACAGGGCACTCTCAACAACCATACACAAAATTGTATGAAAGTGTTTTCTCTTTCTTCTTTATATTTCAATATTTATAAAAAGAATTCCCTTCAAAATACGTATATTGTTTGGTGTGCACCCTCAGAAATAATACTCATTTACTTATTATATTCGTATTGTTGCACTTATTGATTTTTTCCTATTTTAAAACTAAATACTTGCATGATGGGGTTTCACACATGTCTAAAACCCCCTAATATATGTCGCCCTTTATTCCATGTTAAAAATGTTGTCAAATGTACATATACGTGGGTACTTGTTTTTAGAATAAAAAAAAAGACGAGAGGCAAGTTGGAAAAAAAGAAAATAAAAATAAGCCCCGCGTCTTCATTTCAACTGGCTGAATATTTTCGTCTGGCAAATGGCCATGATATTGTCATGGCCAGACACACGATTTCATGAACTTGTGCCCGTCTGCTTGGCTCTCATTTTGGCAAATATAATCATATATACGCACATTATATGCGAATATAGAATTTTCTTTGTTCAGTAATTTCTTTTTGATGAATGCTGATGGACAGACCTTCACCAATTCATTTACAAAATATACGAGTATATCTTATTTTCCTAACCCACTTTAATTTGCATATTATAATAAATAAATAAAATCGTAAACGAAAAATTGATTATTAAAAATGATTGTTTACAGTTCATGTATGATGCTCAATATTTATTTAATTGGAATGCATTTCAAGCAATCCTAATCGAGAAAATTGTTTAAACAATATATATGTATATAAATAATGCAAATAAAAGCGTTAAGGTCGTTTGTTTTAAAGCAAGTAAACAATAAAAAATGAGAAAAATGACTAAATTGTGGTTCAGTGACATTGCAGAACAAACAGAACAATATTCGACTGAACTGATAAAAAGGTTATTGGCGTCATCATCTCCAAATGCACTTTTGATAAGGTAAAAATTAATAAACTTGTATTTTGTTCAATTTTTTTTTATATGTGATGTTATTACACGAAATAATATTGCAAAGTAAAAAGACAAACGCGGATATTATATTTTTTTCTTCACATTTTGTTGTTGTATAAAAATGAGAACGGTTGATTGCATTTTTTACACAATTTTAATTTATGGATACTTAATTGCTTGGGGGTTCATTTTCCACAAACGTTTCAATTATTTCTTTCTATATATGCGGTAAATTTTTGCTTTTAATTAAAAATGTGGCATGCATGACACAGGACCGGCTTCAATTATCTTATCATTTGATATTATTATGACATAAATTGCTTAACCTATATTATAATTTTAAAATTTATATATTATTTGTGTTTAATTTGAGACATATTGCAGACGTACAAATACGTACAGCGACCTGTTCGTGGAAATTGAGTAAAAAAATATTTATTTTATAATAATCGTATAGATAATAGATTATGGGGGTCAAAAACTTTTTATCACAGCACATATAGTTGAATTTGTTATAAAAATTGCACTTTTTTCTGCATTATTCAGCAGCCTGTCTGCATACAACTACGTATAATTTATTTATACAAAAATAAACCATTTTTTCATATTAATCCCAAACGTAAAATAAAGGATAATGATTTTATTTATATTTCATAAAACACGAATTGTTTTTTTAAATTTATTTTGACTGAAACATGGAATTTCCTGAAATGTTTTTCAAAACTTTTCAACATTACATTATTAAAAACTTGTGTAAAAAATTATATAGAAAAGCTTTCATATAATATAAAAAGTTTCAACTTAAACATTTTCTCTTCTATATTAAATGAAAATTTTCAAATGACTTTTAATAAAAAAAACTGTAAATTAATAATCCAATTTTACATTATCTAAACCGTACCAACACAATATTTGCATTAACTGTTTATATTATAAAATAAAAACGCTGCCAGCCATTTTTGTCTAAAAGAATTCAAAAATTATATTATAAAGTGAAACGGGTCACGTTTGATGGCATGCGGGCATAAATACACAAACTTATAATAATAAACTGCATTACTATACAATATACCATTATTATTACATACAATAATAAAACGAAATACACCTATTTTCTATACATGTAAGTATAAACATTTAGATGTAGAATGAAATTGTTTAAAGCTTCAATTATGATTATATTATTTTATAATTCTAAACAGTTTGTTTTGATTTTTTTTAATAAGTTTGTAGAAGGTTTTTCCTGATTCGGTTTTATTTTGAAAGTTTTCTAACAAAATAAGTTCCACAATTAATTGTCCTGTTTTATTTTCGTCCTTCTGATGCACCCTATATAAAAGCGACATCAGACATACACAATAAATGGAATAATCAACGAAAACAAGCGTGTGCCATCAAACATTTTGCATTAACCTTGATCCAAAATGTACGAATGCACTTTATATTTTATTTATGAAATTGGTTTAAGTCAAGTCAAACGAATAAATATTTTAAAAAAATTATCAAACACATATCTTTGTATAAAAAATAAAAACGTGATACTAAAAAAATGTGTAATACAGAAAAATATGTATTTTTATTGGATTTGATCATTTGACTCCCAATATAAGCATAATATATACAGTGTGTTCCAGAATAACGTAGACATATTTTAAGAGGTTATTCCTGAGTACATTTTAAGAAAAAAAAGTCCTATAAAATCTTGTCCAACATCTCTTCGTTTTTGAGATACAGGGTGTTAAAGTTTTAT
>SSSI01006488.1:13957-46305 GCA_004796505.1 Oryzaephilus surinamensis
ATTTTGAAAGTTTTCTAACAAAATAAGTTCCACAATTAATTTTCCTGTTTTATTTCGTCCTTCTGATACACCCTATATAAAAGCGACATCAGACATACACAATAAATGGAATAATCAACAAAAACAAGCGTGTGCCATCAAACATTTTGCATTAACCTTGATCCAAAATGTACGAATGCACTTTATATTTTATTTATGAAATTGGTTTAAGTCAAGTCAAACGAATAAATATTTTAAAAAAATTATCAAACACATATTTGTATAAAAAACAAAAACGTGATACTAAAAAAATGTGTAATACAGAAAAATATGTGTTTTTATTGGATTTGATCATTTGACTCCCAATATATGCATAATATATATAATTAAAAAAAAGTTAAAGATTCTTTGTACAGATATGCATATATGAAAAATGAATTAGACGTACTTAGTGGTTGTAATGAATTTTTCTTTTATATTAAACCAATAGAACGAAATTGGTTGGATATATTGCCGCTGGTTAATTTTGATCAATCAAACCCTTTTTTCATAATACCCATTTTCCTTTTGTTAACTCTGTGTTGTTGGCTTTTTAATGTAAATAAAACGAATAAAAACATTTAACAAAGTGATGGGCTTTGTGTATAATAATTGTGGATGATTTCATTTAACCGGGAAAATGGATAAGGATTTTTTTTGTAAATGCAGCACTCGTGAAAAATCAAAATCAACAAATAATGGAAAGTGGCACTTTTTGTATATTTCGTGTAGGTAAATGATTTCCAGCAGTTTTCTACATACAAATGTATTTCTGGACATTTTATTATTTATTTATTGTTCATATACTGAATTGAATATAATAACAAAAAAAGAAATTTGTACCCATAATAACTTTTCTCTTTTCTAATAATATTTAATTTTATAATTGAATTGCAAGAAGAGTCAATTTAGATTGTTTTGTGTTCAAATATTAATTAATCTTTTATTGTACTATTTAGATTGTATTATTGTCGGAAATTACTGTTTTATTTTCTCACAATTTATTAATTATATTGTAAATGGAGTCCACACAACATGAATAATGTAATGTATAGCAGCTTTTTTCTTTTTTTTATTTTAAAATGAAGAAAGGAGCAGAGCAGTGTAATTATTTGATCAAGTTCTACGATTTCATCATTTTGCTCCTGAAAATGAGCCCATTATATAATTATGTAATATGAAACAATATTCATCATTTTTGTGCCACGGTTAAATTCTAAGAAAAGCTTACAAGTACATGTACTGAAATTTGAATTGTCGGTATTACACGTTTAAACGGCACATACGAAATACATAATCTAATATTTTATATGGCACAAAGATAGGCGTATTTATCACTTAAAACTATAGTCATGCAATTCTTTTCTGAATTTATTCAGACATAATATTAACGTAGGTCAGTGACCGCCCCCCAACCAGTTGCCCAAATCAATAAATGTTGGAGACATTTTCGTACAATCATACCGAAAACTTGAATGGTTTACAAAATGTGTGTTGCATTGAATCAACTATTTATTTAACACTCTGTATGTCTCTGGGTGTTTTTTTTATTAATTTTCATTTTCTTACACAAAACTTGTTTATTTTGTCTGATCAAATCGTGTATGCACTATTGTGAAAAAATACACACATTTTTTATCTGACACAATTTTTTCATACAAATAAAAAAAATTGATAATAAAGTGCACTTAAGTAAATTTGTTGTAAAAAAATGCACAGATTAAATACGAGCTGTGATGGGAAAGGGAAATTTTTCACAGATATTTACACAAATCAAAGTCAATGATCTTGTTAACTTCCACATTACAAAGGTCTTTTTGTAATAAATATACATTTTATTATATTTTTTTATGTGGAATTTATATTTCTATTCAAGTAAATTAAGTTTTGTTCCCGTTATTGAAAAGAAATAAATTTCTTGTTAAAGTAATAGATTTTTTCTTGTTGTAATATTCAAATGTTGAATTGATTGATTTTGCAATCTATGAAATTTTGATTTGAATTTGATATTCCTTTTAAACTTATTATAATAATAATAAATTATACATACATATAAGACATTTACCGGTTTAGAAAAGTATAATACTTTATTTTCAATGTTATTAAAATGTGATTTGTTGAAAGGGTTATAACAGAAATGCATGTATTAAAAATTTAAAAAATGACTTTAATTAACGCTTAACCCATTAACGAACCATCATAAACGATGAATTCCATCGTTAGATACTTTTTCCCTATTTATTTGCATTCATATTATTTTTCAAACGGTTTTACCCAAATAAATTAGTTCTTGATGTCACACAGTATAATTTTCTTAATATTGCAAATTAACTAAATGTAGAAAAAAAATCTAATTAAATCCAGAAATCATAGTGTATTAATAATTGTTATGGCCTAGAAATCGAGTAAATAATTATTGAGGTTTATAGTTCAAAAGCATATATGTATATGTGTGCATATATTTTTAATTTCAAATAACTTTAAATTATCTTATAAATAAATATATTACACATTTAATTCGTTATTGATGAAAACTGTCCTTTTTAATGACTTATTTATTTTGTAAAATTATTTACAAACCGTATTATATTGATTAATTATCTATAATTATTTGAGAACTTTGATTATACCTTTGAGTCAAATTTCCATAGATTTTTTCCATTAAATTAGAAAAATAACGGTATAATATATTGTCGTCCCTCATCATTTTATGTGTTGAGGTTTAAAATTTAAATGGCACTTATATATGATAATAAACAATTGCATATGTGTAGGTAACTGAATTGTAACGTGTTAATATGACAATTAACATTTTATTGTTTGTTAAACACCATACAGCTTATTATTGTTATTATGGTTTCAAACAAGTTAAATGCATATAAACTATTATATGATATTACTGTGTATTTACATGTTATGTTACAGCCTATGTGTATAGTTAGTACTACTATATTTTAACTAGGATGCTGCTGTTTTTGCTTGCATCGCTTCTGTGTCCTCATAATGATGGCAAACTTGCACCAAACTATCTAATTTACATACATTTGTACATCAATGTAGAAAATTGTGTTTAAATCATTTACGAAATTTTTCTGCAACATAAAACAAATATTTTAATATTTAAAATTTCTACAATTTTATTATACTAAAAAATTTATAAACGTTTATGTAGAAAGATGAATTTATTATCGATTTCTATTATAATTGAATGTTATAAAAAATTTAGAAAACCACATTTTTACTGCTTTATATTTATAATGTTTTATTTTAATCAATAAAATGCAATTAGTCAATAATTTTTATTTCAGTTTTTCAACATTTTTGTTTCCATTTATTTTGTATTCTAGTTTTTTTCTTATAAGTATACCTAGTTACATAAATAAGCAATAATTTCTGAAAATATGACAATTTGAAGGCATATACATATATAAGTAACCTTTGCGTTTTGTTATTTTTTTACATGCTAACCCATTATTAATATTTTTTATTTTAATTGGTGTAAAAATTATATGCCAAATGACGTAAATAAATACATTAAAATTAATTTGAAGAACCAATTAACATTTATATATTTATTTTTTTCGATTCAATTTATATTAAATAAATAATTGAAATGTTTAGTGACTAACATTTGAAAATGTTATCATTCGTTTTGCTTGACAGCTAAAAATCTCTGTCAAGAATATAGAAAAAAAAAGGTGCACAACTCAACCAAAGTATATTAAAAAAAACTCGTTTAAATGCATAATAATAATGGCCTAAAGTAATAATTTTATTGGTCAGTTCTCTAAACAACATTTTCGCTTCAAGGTGATCTAACATATTTGTAAGGATAGGCATTATAATAGGTAGCAACACTCGACCTTAATATCCTATCCAACCATTCTTTAAGACGAATTCACCCAATCTCCTTTGTTTAAAATGTATATATAAACTGCATTTCTAATACTCAACCGGTTTTATTGAATTATAATTTAGCCTAAAAACAACTATTGACTTCTAAACATTAAGCACTTTTGTCGCAAAGACACAAACAACGATTTCTCAACACAATCGTTTTGTCTAAAGTTAAAAATTCTTTAACTACATTGAAGCACGCCCCCTAAATCAATAATCATTAAATCCACCAATTATAATATTACAAAATTAACAACAATCAAGTTTTGCTTGTACAATAATAATGGTTTTTTTCTCTAATAATAATTTATTCTATTTAGGCGTGGCATTTTAGAATAAGTTTGAGGAAATGCCAAGGCAAAGTGCTAAATTTAAATTTTCGTTAAATGGAATTTTGTATTTAATGCTCATATATTTATGAACAAATATAGCTGTAATTAATTCAACAAATAATTGTTATTATTCATAGACAGTTTTGTAGAAAATGTCAAGAATTTTAATGCTGCTATTATGATCATATAATTTCAAAGAGAGGAAACCTTAAAAATTTATTTATATATGGGGGAGAGAAAAATGCTAATATGTGTATTTAAGGCACAATAATGTAGTATAGAATGAGGTCTGTCGTGATTTAACAAAACGTTTACCACGACACTGATATACATCTTAAATCAGATGGGGGCGCCTTTTTATTCCTCTTCTAAATACAATTTATTAATTCAACTGCTTTCATTTTTAAATCAATTCATTGTATTATTAGGTGACTAATTTTGAAACACCCTTGACAAATCGCTTTTAAGAATATTTGTAATATTGAATTCTATTTTTTATGCACACGAATTAATCGAATTTTAAATTCGAAAAAGACAGCCTGTAATTCACTTTGACGTAATAAATTACTCATCGTAAGTGGGACTTGGAAAAAAGTTTCATATCAAATCCGCCCAACATTAGAAATTATTGGTAAATATTCATAAAAAGTGTATAATTTTTCCTATGCATGCAAAATGCAAGTTAAAATAGAAAACAATAAAAAAAAGAATATTAATGGACCCTACAGGTAAAAGTGAGTTTTGATATTTATATACTAAGTATACAACATATATATAAAATTTATATATTTATGAAACAATTTTATTATTATGTGCATTTTGCATTAGACCAGATAAATAGAGAGAGTGGTTAAATAATGATTATAAAAATAACTTAATACACAAGTATATGATTTGCAATAATAAACTGCAAAACCAGGAAATGTTGATTAGGATACCAGTTTCGGATAACCTTGATGGTTTTAATTTATTTATGAGAAAACCTAGCCCATTATTATTACTATTATTTCTGACAAGTGGCCTTTTAAACGTTTTTCTATAATCTGTGGATGGAAAAATACATATGTACATAGGAACATACACATATTTTTAGTTGTGTAATAATAAATTTTAATTGAAAATAATATCTTGTATGAATATTCCATTTTTCTAATGTTTATTCTAGCGATTATCATCATGTCGTTTATACTATTATTGTATATTTAACTAAATAGCTTTTCCAAACGAAAATTTATTGGGCTAGGTCGTAAACAACAAGCTAATTAGCTTTTTATATTATTTTTTTCCTTATTTCTATAATGCGTCATTGCAGCAAATAGAAAACATTTTAAGTGTTTGATAAATACTTATTATAAAAAATTATTTTATTTATAAATATATTTCTAGAACTTGAAATGTACCCAATATAGTGAAAAAACGATTATATTCTATTGAAATTGAGAATTTGAATTAATTACAAATAAATTTTTGAATTCATTTACAATATTAATGTAGAAAGATTTCTACAACGTCGCCCAAAGCGTATTTTGGCTAGAATAAACAGTTTTTTTATAAATTTAAAGGCGGAATTTACGAAATCGAACCATAAGCGATAAAATAATTAAACTTTCTAACAAACTAAAATATATTACATGAAATTTGTTTTGAAATTGTTACAAGTTTATCAGTTTTAAAAGCCGGCTTGTGTCCTAAATTCTCTAAAACTGGTTGAAAAAATTTTTACCAAACATAACAAAAGTTTGTCATTAATATAGAAAATTTTCTATATACACTATAGATACAAAAAAAAAGAAAACAAAATCAAAAGTCAAAGAGATGAAGATGATTTAGTAATCTTGGATTGTATAAGCAGTTTTATTAGAAAAGTGGAACGAAAAACAAATATCAACTTTGAAAAGCATTCTTCTTTCTATCTCACTCGCGACATTGTTGGTTATTTTTATTTATACTGTTTCTATACGTGTGTGTGTGTTGGTTGATTGTATCAGTGGAGGAGATTTAACTGTCACTTCTCCAATTTTTCCTTGATTATAAAATGCAAGAATGTCGTTACGAAACTCGAGATGAATTCTTATTGAATATACATACATTTATATATACGACTCGCTTATATCCAACAAAAGATCCATTACATTTTAACAACTAGACAAACACGTTTTTATTTTTTTTATTAGAACATTTATTGTTTTATATTTATTTATTTTATGAGATTTTCTCTATATGTTTGGCGGAAAAGTTCAAATCAAACAGGAAATTTCATCTATCCATTTAATTTTCTTCTTCGAACTCAACAACGTTTTTTTTCGAAAAATATTACATAAAAACTGGACTTAATAATAGACAGTCATATTTTTTTATATACATTATAGTTGGAACAGAAATTGTCTTGTATATACAGGGATGTCCATATTTCACTGTCGATGTTACATACAAGTTCCGGCTAATTTAATATGAATCACCCTGTATATACCCTACTGTTGTGTGTATAATTTAGTTAGCATGTAATGATTGTGTTTTTAAAGTGTATATACATACATGTATATAGTTATGATGGGTTTTATGTACCTTCAGGTCTTCTATAAGCCAACATCTGTCTGATTGGACTTGACAATGGCCTCTTAATTCAACAATTAATTAAAATATTATAATTTATTATGCAATATATATTGCGGGGATAACAAAAGATAAAGAAATTAATGTCTTACTAGAGGCACAAAATAAAATGGTGATGGTACTTTAAGTTCGAAAGTCCACCATTCTAAATACTGGTTTTTTTATATGTTTTTCGATTATAGGTACCCAAAATGGTTCCACCAAATATTTTACCACAGGTAGGCACCAATTTCGTCGATGGTAGAGTGGGGACGTTGGTCTATACCAAATATTTTTCTACCTGCTGTTTGTTGGTACCGTGAATAGAAAGGAACCATTATTTGTGGGTGGAGATTAGAAACTAACTTTAATGTTATACTAATTTATCCTAAACAAAGATGGTGGTCAATGTCAGACTACGACATGGCGTGACGTTTTAAATTCATAATTATATTTATAATGGTTTGGAAATATTATTTACTAACCAATGATATAATTGGAATTTTCTTTATATTTAATTACCTGCTTGTTTTTAATTTAGGAAAAATTGTTTTTTTATACATATCTAATGTTGTGTATAAATAGTCATATATGATAATTATGGTTATATAAAAATGCATCAATAGCGACCTACCTATGTATAAATATTTAATAATTTTTATTGATTTTATACTAAAATAAATTGTAACAAAGTAGTGAACTGCATCAAAGTGTGTGTCCTGAATCCGTAATTAATTTAATTACCTTATCCAATAAAAAATTAGATAAGCCATATAGTCCGACAAGAAAAACTTGTATTAAAGTTATAATAAATGTGCATTTGAAAATTTCACAAACTAGTTCAAATTGAAAGAAACCAAGCATTTTTATTGTATATCTAAAAACAATAATAAAAAACAATAACCTTCTAATACATCCAATTTCCCAGTGTGAAACCTGATTCACACAAATTTATTTATTGTATGCAATTGGGTATATGTTTGTACTTAATAATATATTGAATTTATAGAATATTTTTTTGTTGAATTGACCTTTAAACCTTAACCTAAAATTGTACATTATTTACACAATATTGCGACGAGCATAAAAAATTTATTCGTTTATTTTGAAATTAAAAATGGAAATAAATTAGGGACATGATAATATTAAGTAGTAAAAAAATATAATTAGAAATATTTGTCCATCGATTCAAGGTTCTAATAAGCAAAACTGCACATTCATAATAACTATACAGCAGTTTTTTTTTCATTATTAACTTATTAAATGTTTTTAATTAGTTAGTGCTAGATTTATGCAATTTGCATGTCGAATAGCGTTAATTTTTTTATATTTATTTATAATTAAAATAATTTCAAATTCGAAGGTGACATGTGCAATTAGTCTATGTGAAATGTAGACATTTAAATATACATATATAATGCCATTATTATCTAAATATGTGTTAAACAGGGATTTCATTAAATGGCCTTTGTACAATTTGTGTGTTTTTGTATAAATTTTCGATAACTACGCTGTAATTTCACAACTAGTACAAAAATACTATAAATATCTATAGAAAGTTATTTTATTTTTAAGTATTTTCATAAATATTCTAAATTAATGCATTATAAAAATGGCATTGACTTAAACTAAAGTTTAATTTTCACTCATTACAATTTTTTGCAAATAATTACGATTAATTCGAAAATTACTTACCTAAACCGTTTAAGTTTAAGAAATGATTTCGAAATACCCTGAATTCTACGATATTATCTCTTTGTCATCTATTGGCTAATTACCTACAAATCATAGAATTCTTGTTTTTTCGAATTGGCTTCAACATATACATAAAAAGAATTAAAAAGCATGTAATGCGTATAAACGAATACCATTCTAACCTGTTTTTTCGATGTGCAAATACGTAGATTTTATTAAAAGGCAACTGTTCGAAAAGAACTAGCGTAATCCGTGACAAGTTGATGGTTAGTTTTCGAATCATTATTTTTTGTTGTTGTTCTTTTATATATCCATACTTATATACAACATTTCTGTGTGAAACTAAAGAAAATACAAACTGACATCGCATCACATAATTAAATTTAGATTTAATTAATTAATAATTTTCCTTAAATAATTCATTCAATTGTTATTTTACTGTATATGTACATGAACATCATGAAAACTAACAAAAGAAAATTATAATTTTTAATAACAAAAAAATCATTGTATGAAATATTAGTGAGAAAAATTCTACAGCATTGAATTTATTCAAAAAGTGCTTATTAAATTCACTATCAAGTGTAATATCTCTATATATTCAAGAATATGAAAATTGCATATATTATAATGATGGGCATATTAAGACGTTTTTATTTCCTTGTATGATAATGAAGTTAGTTCAAAAAACACTAGGTGTAGTTAATATTTAAAAAAAAGAAATTGTGAAAACCTAAGTTCATTAATAATTTCATTTGGTTTCCTAAACAATATTGTGAAAGAATGTATTTTGAAATAGAAATCATAGCAAATCGATTTTTCAATGACAAAACGTAAAACGAGCCAATATTTTTTTACCTTTTATTATATTGTGTATTTATTTAAGTGTATAGAAAGAGCAAAGGAATAGAACGAGAGGAAAATATTATAAAACTGGTTAAAAACGAAGCAAACATAAATTGTAACATACTTTTGTAATAAATTGGTGCGATTGTCGAGTTGTTTGTGTAAAAAATTATTATTGAATAGAAAAAAAATGAGCATTGTAGAAAAATGTGAGCCATTATATTAGTTACAGATGCTTTCATTTTGTCTAGTCTAGCTAGTGTAGTTCTCTTCTTCATCTGTCGTAAAATGTGTGTTGAGATTCATACATGTATGAGTTTATTGACCTTCAATGGATCTAGGCAACCTGATTTTTTTAACAAATCAGTCTTTACATTAAATTTAAATGATTTTCAAATGTGAATGGCACAAAAAACACAACATTTAGAATAAATGATCGATTTAGAGCATTTGATAAGAATTTATGTGTTCAATTTTAATGAATTTTTATAACTATATCGCTGAAAATATAAATCATGTGAGATTTGTCTCATCGTTTACGAAAAATTTCATTTATTTAATAAAAAACATTTAATCACGATTATATGGAGCACGTTGACCTTTTTCGTGATATTTTAAACATATATAGGGAACTTACAGTGGCACTGAGTGTTTTATTGAATTTGATAAGAATGGAATGCAAGTTTTAACAAATATATGAAATGGATCCAAGTCAAATATATATAATAATATAAAGTTTATGTACATTTTATATATATGTATAGCCAGACAACCAGCTGGAACAATATTAACCACGATATTGAGGTGATTGTCAAGTGCAGTATATTGTTAACATTAACAATTTCAATGACAAAATGAATGAATATATTATAATATATATTTTGCATAAATTTATTCGACATAAATTTAATAAACTCATTTATTAAATCAATTTTAAGGAAAGCAATCTATATTAATATCATTTTATAACGTTTAAAATAAATTCATTAAATTATATTAAAACCAGTTACAATTATATAGATATATAGGGTTTTTTCTGCATTTATTTATAAATTGTTATACTTTTATCTAGTTTCCTTACATCTGCAGGATACATAAAAACGATTTTATTTAATTAATTAACATAATATCATTTAATGCCAAAAGGAATCGTATATTCACAAAACAAAAACAAAAAATTAAATAATAATTTGAAAAGTTGTTTGTTATTTAGATTTGTAACGGAACTGACTGACATTCACTTATATATTTCCATTTTCACAAATCTTGAACGTAATTTGCCAACGATTTATTATTTATTTCTGTTTTATAATACATTCTTTATAATATATTATAAAATTCTTATTAAAATCCAAGTCAGCTTCGTTACAGTTCGATAGTTATGTATATATGAATGGTCGTATGCAATTAGCAAATTTCTGGTTTCACTTATATATAGTATAGAGGAATCATTTTTTATAGCCACACCTTAAAATAATGCACAAAACTATTATAAATGTGCTACCGGTTCGATGGTAAATGGTCTGAAACAAAACTATCATCGTGTTAAATCGAATTAAATCGTTTCTAAACACTTTTTCAAAGTTGTACCATAAAAGCTTATTGGTATAAAAATATTAGAAGAAGAAATATTACATACTGCAAAAAATATAAAAAACGGGAAAAAATAGTCTATGTTATAACAACGTCATAGTGACGTAGTTACTCAAAAAGCCCACTACTACTATTATTTACAAAAATTTGAAATCGCTTTAAACACTATTATAATATTATTCAGTTATAATATGTATATGAAATCGTTTTGCATTTTAAATTTTCATACGTATTTATGAGAAATTTTTCTTTTTCCTTTGGACATTTTTTTCAATATTAGAATTATTGTCTGCACGTCAAAATAGGCGAGTATATTTATTGGAAAAAAATAAAAAAAGATACAACTTCCTTTCCACCATATGTGTGTGTGTGCATTTAATATATTATACAGTGTGTTTGTAGTGGCAAAGTTACGAAACGGAATCATGTACATATATGTATGTGTGTGTGTGTTTTCGTATTGAGCCACATTATAGAGTTTGGGTCCTATCCCAAGCATTTCTATATTGAGCAGGTCATTAACCTGGCCCCTGTATGCATACATAAACACACACACACATTTTAAAAGTGAATAATAAAAGTGTTGTGTGTACGCATTGCACGCGAGAATTGCTTAAAAATGCGACGGGAAACTGTATTCAGAAGGTCCCTGTATTATGGCTACTGTTCTTCTTCTTCAACTTGGTTGATGATGATAGTATAGTTTTGCCAGGAAGGAAGTTATGTTTATTATTTTAATTATTATTAAGTTGCGAGCGTGTGGAAAATAATTTCAGATAGGCCATCGACTTACTTTACTATACAAGTATATATATATATACATATATATATATGCGATATATATATATATTATATATATATATGTATATGCAAGGCAAAGAGCTGGTTTTTCTCTTGTCTTCTTCCTCCCGCTTTTTTCCCTTCATGATTTTATTTTATACTGTTTTGTTAGATGATGTATGAGATTATTATAAAGTTAGAGACTGTGTATGTGGTGGAATGATTCGATTGGAACACCTGATAAAATCCCCAAGTTAAAGAAGCACCAACCTTAGTACACAATCGACTTTGATTGTGTGGCACTTTAGATTTTGATGAATATAAATATAGATTGTTATGCGTTACTTGACTTGAGGTTATATTCCACGGTATCCAGAAGTCAAATAGGAAAAAATCATCTATATAATATGATATTCATACAACTTATCTTAATCCTTTTGGCTAGTACATATACATGAGTACATAAAAAAGAAAAAGATAAAAAAATCCTCTACTGCACATAACTTGTTCTGTATAAAATTATATTCATTGTGGCTTTGGCGGAATAACTTCTCTACAACCACAATTAGTGTTATATTAAAAGTTTTCAGATAAAATATATACATCAGAATGTCGGTGGAAAAGTCACGCCTATCGGCTTATGAATTCAAGAAAAGAAAAATATTATTTTACATATAAATGTGTGTACAGTGTGAAATATTTTCATTATTATATTATCATCGTATTATGTTTTAATAATGCCTTCTAGTAAATAAATGTGTGGCGTTACAGTTTTGAAAAAGTTTTACCAACACATTATAACTGTTATCGAAATTCCGCACTCTTCAGCCACACAACTGAATAAAAGCGAAGACCATAACAGGAAAATTATAAAAATTGATTCTGAACAAAAAGTCAGCTAATTGTGTATTATTATTACACAATAAGGATTATTTTAGCAATAGAAATTGCAACAAAACACTATAATTTAAAATGGTCGTACTTAATAATTACTTTATGAAACTATATATGTATGTACATGTGTTGAGGCACTTTAATTTAGAATGTTATTGTGTTCAAAACATAATTCTAAGATTTTTGTGACCTTTCATATATAGCCAAGTCAACAACAAATAACAATATATACAAATACACATACATATATATTGTATAATATAATAAGTAACAATCATTCGTCTTCTTGCATGAATCTCCTTGATGTACCTTACCATCCTCTCTCTTTCGTCTTTGAATAATAAAATATATTTAACTATTCCATTTACTTATTTCGTAATTTGCTAATGTTGTATTGTTTTGTTACAAACGTTATTTTATATACTATTGGTTAATGGTGCCTTTAAATGTTGCAAATTCTCCAATGGGTCACCCTGTATAATAAATTTTCCAATGCAACTAATAATGTCACCAAACAAACAATATCTTTTTTATTCTCGAAATCTGTATAACCAATTGTTGATGAGGATTGGTTTGGTTGGTGTTTTGCAATTTTATAAATATCCAGTTCAATTTAACTGCAAATTAACTTTTAACACGAATAAATATACAAAAGCCAAACCGACATATCTTTAGGCGAATTGGTTTTTAATTAAAAACCATCATACATACATTTATGTATTTGAAATACAATTTATTGTTTGTCCTTTATGGCAATAACAACGAAAAAATTTCAAAAAAACAATTTCACAATACGGAAATAAAAAACATGCAACATATATGAATATTATTACCAACCCCCTGTATGTTTGGACGTTCTTTTGCTGTTGCAAATTTTCAATTAATTGAAAATTTATTTCTCTAAGAACTATTTTCACAAGCGAATAATAATGCAAAATTTTCACAAACAAAAACATTTTTAATTACAAACTAAACTGATGGTATATGTTTATTTTATTTAATAATAAAAGCTTAAATCTGATCATTGGCTAACTTGCATATGCCTACATATACATAGAAAAGGGAAATAATGTCAATTCATGAAGAGATTACAAAAACATTGTCAAACATTGTGAATGAAAGGAAGAAAACAATGCCTGTCTGGAATTATAAATGTAAATACTTAGAAATTACCTATACTTATTATTATACAAAATGGATAAACTATTCAAAATATATAGAAATTGACTGAAATTGTGTTTAGTGAGAACTACTGCCATAAATTTATTATTATTATTTATAATACATTAGAGAAATGTGTGTGTGAGCGTTTATATATTCTGGCAGAACACATTATACAGAGTAGAACACTTTATTATAAATAATCTTTTAATTGAATGATGATGAAAATTTTCACAATGAATTCACATACTAATATAATATATAATTCATTCTTCTTCATGTTTATTATTATATTATATTTAGTTTGAATGCAAGTTTAATGTATTACACAAACAATACATTTTATAAATGTCTAAAAGTAGTCTAAAAACAGTAAATATTGAAACAACAGATGGCAACATCATTTCCACACTCAAAGGAAAAAGAAAACTATACACATATATTGTTTCATTGACATCCTAATAATGAGCTTTAACCGCAACTTTGTACAAAATTAATAAATTTTATAGAAAAAATGTGTTATATGAAATACCGGCCATTTTGTGTACCTACCTACTCTAACTTAATTAAATTGGCCAACAATACGTACAACTAAATGTCCATTTAAGATCCCAGATAAGTACTTTACGTGGTACTTGTTTAAAAGCACCTGCATCTATGTATGTGTATTATAATAAGTGCCTTATACCTTATATACATATACATATATATATTATTAATATAGTAGACATCATACACATAATTGAGAATTGCAATCATCTTTTATACGCATAATAACAGCTCCAAAATGACAGATCCATCAGTGGTGGTAGTGGAGAAGAGGATTCAATTAGTTTTTTCTCTACTGTACAATTTTTTACCATCAAAATCAATTAAGCTTTAATTATGAACTCATCAATAACCGTTTTGAAAAATAAACATGAAAATTTTATAAAAAGGGAGAAAATAATTGTTCCAAATAAATATATAGGGTGCATTTCCGTCAAGATAACAGATAACAAAATTCTAGTTGTAAGGTGTTTTTTCATTTCATGAGTCGAAAACATTAAAATTGTAAAGGGGTGATATACATTCGAAAAAACAATCCATTATTTATCACAGAGGCGGCTTCAGCCCCGAAAACAACAAAATATACAAATGTCGTCGGAAAAATTTTTGGGAAAAACGAAATCTATTTTTAGGTTAGAACTAATTGGTGAATAATATAAACAAGAATTTGTTTTGGTCGCCAAAGGGGTTTGACTTCCGAAATTAGACCGGTTCTGTTGTTTTGTATTATTTATATTAGTAAAATGGAAACGAAGAAAAAAAAAAGTCCATTGCCGTCACGCAAACGACCCATTCATTCCCATTGTATTTTATATAATATTTTAGACCTTGGACAATGTTTGTTGCCAAAAGTGTGGTCCGAAGCACGTTATATACACGTAGTGTGTTCACCCAAAAACGAAAACAAAAGAAAAAGGAAACCAACGCAAACTTGATCATGATGTCTCGAAGCAGAAACGAAAAACCAGCTGCTTGGTTTGTTTGTTTGGTTGGCATAAAAATACAACACACACACAACCAAACACACACACTGCACAGCCAACGTTATGTTCTCGCTATCAACAAAAACCCAACATCATGATGCATAATTTGGAATGTATTGGGAAAGGTTAGGGACATTTCGTTGGTGCCATTGGCCCGGCCCGAATATTTTGTCTGTCGATGCATACGTAAATATTTTTTCGCCAACTTTATGGCCAGGACTTGGGACATTGTGCGATAACACATTCTTTATCAGACAATGGCTTATTTTATTATTTCAATGTGTACATTTATAATATTTAAATTAATTATTGTTTTTTCTATATCTGGAATTATTTTTGGATAAAACAATTAAAAATTAATGATTAGTTTCAAGGGGAATGGCAACTTTATTACATATAAACGTGTAAATATTATTAAAATGATAACACAAATTAAATTATACAGCACACAAAATGGGAATAATTATCATTAGTGGGTTGTTAATTAATAATATAAAATCACGTGCGCGTATTTTTAAATTTTCCAGAAAAGGAAAAAATAAAATATTGTTCAATCGAAAAAGGTTTCTTATAAAATAACAGAATAATAAATTTTCCGAAAAAAAGTTTGGGGGGCTGGTGCCGGCCCTGTAACCACCATATACACAAAACGAACCACCATTATATATATTATAAATTGAAGTTGTATGCAAGTTTAGATTATGATAGGTTAGTTTCGACCGAGGAGTGCAAGTGCAACCTTGGCCGGGCTGTTGACCGTTGCCAAACGCCGTCCAAAAACAAAAAGGATCTCTCAAAGCAATGCACTCGTTCAAGGCCAACTATTCGGCGTTCACGAATGCATCACACAGGGGGGAATGCACGCAAACCGGGGGGCACTGAGGGGGCAATGCCGTGAAACAATTGAACCGCGACTAGCCGCCTGTGACTGGAATCCAGAATTGACGTTTCGACTTTTTTAGGTATTAATTGAAACAAGAAGAAGAAGAAGAAGAAGAAGAAGTCTAGATGATCATTTTAAATGGGTCCAGTTTTACTTTTCTTTCCATTAAAGAAAAACACTGAGTGCCATTTTATTTATGTTATAGAAAAATTATGGTTATTTTATTGCTATTACATAAAACATAAAACATATGCTTGTCTCGTTTAATATTTACAAAATTATATATATTTTTATATATGTGAATTGTTTTTCTTTTTTTTTATTTAACAAAAGGTATTGCATATTAAATTAAAATGAGTTCCCCTTTCGTATATTTATATGGAAAGCACTTCCTTTAATCATTTACATAATATTACCTATTTGAGCAAACAGTTTTGACTTCATTTACTCTACTCTACTCTATATTATATAAATAGAAAGAGCCTTCTTTGAATTGTCAATTGAAAATAAAAATTTTTTGTAGGAAAATTCTATAAACGAATGTAAATAAATTTGTGTTTTTAAAGTAAATACACACAGCATGTATTACATTAGTATGTAATAGTTTAATAATTTAAACTTTATCAAGCGATATAAAAAAATAAATGAAAAGTCGTAACATGCATAGCAAAAATTAATACAATCTTGATAAGGAAGTAGCCATGGAAACGAGCGACGAAATAACAATTGAATCATCCATGGCTTCCCTTGATGAGAATGCTGCAAAAGTTATCGTCATTCGTATCGAAATGCATTTTAATATTATTACAAGGCCATGGGAATAAGAATAATAATAAGTTTGGAGTTGGGAACAAAAAAAGCACGCAAACTTATTTGCTTTTGTACGTTTGAACAAAAAACAACATATATATAATATATATATATAAAAATTTTACTAGAATAATGCAAATTTTTACTTGCAGCGCATAGAATTGTTATTTATTGAAAGGAATAGAGTAAAATTTAACTTTTTCTTTTAATAACGACCAGTTTTTTGGTATAAGAAGTTTTAATATAATAAAGATATGACGTAGAACGAAAATTGTCAGAAAAAACAGCCAAGTTGCTTAGTTGGGAAGGAAAAAAACTTTTTGTGCAATGCACACAGAAGTTTATGCAACAAGCACACCAGAATTGCTAATTTATAACATTTGATATGTATCTGCCCGTTGAAATTATGATTATAATTTTTGTTTCAAAGTTGAGTTCGTGCTCAGTGGCCGTATTTTTCTCGCCATCCTTTCGTTTCTCCCTCGTATGACTATATATAGTGCACTTTTCCCTGTTGTTTTTTTTTCGTTTACCTCCAACCCTATTTTACCTCAATTTATCCTGGTGTATGTGCTTTATTTTTCCAACAAGCCAGTTTTTCCTCCTCTTTCTTTCGCATTTTCATTATTTTTCCAACTATTATGCAGAATGCTTGGTGTTATTTGGAAAAACCCATTTCCAATTAGTTTGTTATTTACAATATGTAATTATATATTGAAATTTAGTTAATAGCAAGTAAAAACTTTCCTCTAACAGCCAACAAGTAAATTACTATATAGTGATAAGACACAAAAATGCGTCCAATTACTATAATTTCGTGTGCATGTGAGACATATTTTATGCTTGTGGCAAAACTGTTAAAAACCGATAAGATTATACATATATATAAAGCTTATTTTATCGTTATGTTTTCGATTTTCGTTTTGTTCAAGTTTTGTCGAAAGCAATTTCCATAAATAGTTCAATTTTTCCATTTATTATTATTATCTAAAACTCATTAAATATAAAACTTGTTAAAATTGCATTAAAAACATTTAAGACAATTGTGTTTATGGTATCAATTTTAAGAAAATTACCCATTTCAAAATAATAATAACGACAAATATATGGAAATTGAGTAATTTAATCAATTAGAAATTTATCACTAGAATGGACATAAGGTTTTATTATTTATTGTAAATAATAATGAAAAAACAAGCAACCAACCAGCAAGCAGCTTAAAATTCAATTTAGGATCGAAATTGTTATTTCCGGATAGAAATGAATTATAAAATTATAATGAGCTTTATTCCATCACAATGTAATTATCGATCATTAGAAAATGAATCTTTAAATTTGAAATTATAATGCTGAATAGAAATGACATATTTAACAATTAAACAATAAAATTAGTTTAAATGTACAATATTTTTACGATTATTGGCTTATATTTCTTTACAAAAACACACACAAGTGTATTTATATGGTAATGTATAAATATAATTATCGGATGTCTCGTTTTTTCATATTTATTTCAATTTGCGTGCTTCATCAACATTATATCATTGAATTTGTCACAGGAATAAGACAATTGCATTAAATTTAGTTACGGTGTACGACTTTGAGTGCAACAATTTTGGCCGCAGAAAAATGTTAAAAAAGAAATGTATACAAGGCGATTAAATTTCAACTAGCCATGTAGTTTAAGGGGCCAAAACGTCCCTATAACGCGCATCCATCTGATGTCAATAGAATAAAAACAACAACGATTTGAAAATATGGAATATAATAACGAGTTCAAATAGTCATTTTTTGGTTCCAAAATGAATGGCTAATAAGCTGTACCACCTTGTATATTTTGTGGACAGCAGAAAATGATGATGATGATGGTTACATTGGAAAGGGACAGAAGACGACTATGTAAAGTCGAATAGAGGACTCGGGTATATATCAAGAGTATGGCGATGTTCTTTGCTTTTGCTGTCACTGACCTACACGAACAACCATTACGTGTTGTTCAACTGCTTTTATTTCGATTGCACCCGTTGATTTCCGACCAGCCTCAACTTCACTCAACTCTACGTATATACATTTAATAACACAATATACAAAAGTGAATATACATCAAGTTCAAAGTGGCACATGCGTGAAAATTTAATGCATATGCGAATATTTTATAATTGGAATTTTATTTTAATGTATATAAACTACTTTATTATAAAGTATATCAAATGGATACGGTCTGATGGGCACAGGCCTGATGGATCACATGTTATAAACAATTTTATTGACCACCTTCGCCCTTTGGTCCACATCTTAAGCGACTTTTATTAGAAATTTTAAATTTCAAAATGTTTATCTCGAAACGGTGCATTACTTTTTTTTGATCGACCGTATATATATGTGTGTGTGCATCCAATTTCCTGCCACTTAAAGGAGAAATCGTGATTCAGTGAACCTGAATCTTCTTATACAGCGTGATTCAATTTACCGCAGAATTATTTGAAAAACTGGAAAAGACCAAATTTTAAATTAAGGGGTTTTCAGCGATGATGAATTCAATGAAAATGATTCCATTACTTGTATTTTGTTATTTTAAATGGAACACCCCCTTTTTTTTAATCGACTTTTAAATTCTGCATTAAAGTTAAAGCTGAATTTGTATAAGATATGTTGGGTCTAAAGTTAAAGTTTTTCAGTTATTAATCATAATAAACTGATTTTGACCTACATAAAACAAATCTAGCTTAAGATAACATAGTTTGAGATGAATCACCCTGTATACATTGAATAAATTTATTGGCATATCAAGAGAAGAAGCGGCGGCGCACTAGTTATTTTTGTAAAAAATAATCATAGGCTGCAGGATATTTCGTTCAAATTGTCAATTAATTATATACCTATGGTTTGTAATAGGAATGGTGTGTCTTTGATACATTATTTACACAAAACGAAAAAATAACGAAGAAGCCAAGTTTGTAGGGAGAAAAAAATGGCACACAGCATATGTCCCGCAGTGTTGCAGAAACATGAACAAATGGATTCAGCAGGTGTTCTCCAAAAGGGATACAAAACTAAACATAAAACATATACACACACATTATTGAATAAAATATATACTTAAATATTGTGTAGATATAAATTTTATAAAGAAAAATTGTGTATTAACAACAAACATAAATTTTCAGAATGAACGGAATAAGTTGACAATTGTGTTTGTATCTTGTAGCCATCAAATTATAATTCATAAGTTTATTATCCTTGAAAATATATTTCGATTTATATTATTTCAACTGTTATTATTTGTAAAAAATATATAATTTAAAATAAACATGTTGAAATGCGATTGCATGTTTTTAGTAACAAAATTTTTCATACACATAATCGATTTACATTAAAATTTAGTGCATTTACCATCTATATACATATAGATTGGTGGACAAAACACGAAATAGATATTCATATTTATGATAAAAAAAAACCATATCTTATAAATAAAACAATATTAAATTTAATATTCAAAATATCTTATCGATTATTCTATGGATGTTTTAAAATATACTATTAGTACAATAATTACGTGTTTATTAATTTATAGATTACAATTTATAAATAATGTTTTTGTGTATCATATATATAAATGCAGTTTATTTAACATACAAAATACACGTCAGTTTATGATGTCAGAAAATTTTTACCTAAATAAAAATTAATAACAAATTTATTTACAAACACAAAATATTCAAATGCATTAGTCATTTATACAATTTGGTTTTTAACTGCTATTTATCATTATTTTATTGTTTGTATATTTATATCTATAATATAAATGAATTTTGTTATTTCACCTACAATTTTAAACTTTACAGATTTAACTGATAAAAAGATTTTCGAATCCTACCATTTTCAGACATAATTTTTTTAATAAAACGAAAATGTTTGTTAAAATCGCATTTATTTGCAATTTGAAATTAAATTGTTCGAATGATATTTAGTTTTCTATTAGGGATTCGTGTGAAGTGGCCACGCTTCGTCAATTTTATCCACATCGCGACATTTGTATCTCAATTTCTTACTGTTGAACTAAATTCGTTGTTTAAAAATCAGAAATATACGAATATTTCCATATAAGAAAAATGTGAAAATCATTGTCATAATAATTAATTTATTAATGCGCATTTAGGTAACAAAATCCTATTATAATATGTGCATACTATAAATTGGTTTACGTGTCTTGGTTTAAATTTCCTCGTTAGAAGTTTACCGTCCATGAAAAGAAAAAAAATGCATTCCACCTATAATAGGTCTTTATTCGACCACAAGACAACATCTTGTACATAGTTGAAAAAAGTTACATGTTTTTTGGATTAAATTACATGACCTTATGTCATACCTGATTTTGCTTTTATTTAAGAAAATTACGCGTTTTCCTTTCTTTATACACAAAAACGTACATTATATGCATGTTATAATATAAAATTTGATGTTGCAATTATTGTTTTGTTGAAACAAGAATGTTTTATGTGTTCTTTTTCAACTGTCAATAGATATAGAGATTACACAAAACACGATTCTAATTTATATTGTTGTTTATCGTATTTATAAAATATATTTGAAAATGTGTTCATTATGTAAATTAGTAGCATTTTATTTATATGAAAATGTTGTATTATTGAACAGTGATTTAATATAAAAGGGGAAAAAGTGCACATTTAATAGCGTATCTGAATAATACTTAACAAAGTGATTACCATTGATTAACAATAAATGTAAGTACCTATATGTATATAGTGAATGGCTTCTTCTTTTTGCCATTGCAATTGCCAAGATTTAATTGTTTAGAAATGAAAAAGGTGGGAGAAAACAAACTGATACACTTATATATTTGAAAGTGTAAAAGAAGGAAAATTATATTATGGCTATTAACATTTTCATTATTATTATTATTAAATTGTAATAATAAAACTATACATATATATATTGAATGCTATTAATACGGACATTTCTTTGTTAATATATTTTTAATTGATAGCAACTCGAAATTAAATAAAAGGAACAGTAAATTATACTTTGATAGAAACTATAATAATTAATAAAGATATAGAAAAACTAAAACTAAAATAATAATAACCAAGTCGATTTTAAAAGCATAAAGTTGTTATTTTTATGGCATTATTTTATTTTGAAATAAAAATATTATTGTTATATGTATATATTTTTCAATATTTGTTGTCCCTCATTAATAATGCTCGCGGGCATACAAAATTGTTGCATGATTTCAGTCCACATATATGTATACAGAAATTTATTCATCCAGTCTAAGTAATTATTAATTTTTTTTTCATTGCGTGCATTTAAATTGTACATATATTGTTGGAATAATTAAAATAAAAGAAGTTTTATGCATTTTTAAGGCACTTTTTAAAATTTTAAAATAATAATATAGGTTACATTTTATATAGCGAATACACACAAACAATTATTATTATGAAATTTTAAATTTCTAATCAGCAAACGTGTAATTATGTTAATTAAATAAAATTAAAATATACATAAATATAAAATCATCGACCTTGTTTCTCAAAATAATTATAAAATTGTTATGCTTTAGTAATTATTACTATTTGAAATAAAAAATAAAAAATCATTTATTATTAATTATAATACCTACAAATATACAATAACAAGTGTTTACATAAAAATGAAAACTTGAAGATTTATTATTATAACACATATTTAAAATATGTATTATGTTATATAAATTAATTTTTTAAGGTGTGGGACATATGTTTAGATATGTAAATTTTTATTACAATTAAATGTTTTATTTTGTACTGTAGGGCATCAATTAAAATTCTTATAATTGCAATTGTAATTCATTAAAAGCACGACAATTCCAATAATACACGAACATAGCATCGACAAATCTACTTACATTGAGATAAAAGATTTCGTCTGTTGCTTTATGACGTCAAAAAGGCGCTTTTTGCCAACTTTGAATTAATTCTTACATTTCATTTTAATGCATTATGTAATCACATCATCATCTGCAGCGATCATCAACATACAACCATACTTTTTACAATCCTTTTAAGCAAATGTGACATTTATTGCCCATTTTTTTCTTGGCATCTTTTATCGAATTACTACCATCTCACGTACCTGCGTACTTACCATACAGATGACGTAGATTCGTCTTAATCTGTATATACATTTCATAAAATATAAACGTACGTATACAGAGAGCATAGGTATATACTTATGTATCGTCTTGAAGTTGTATAAAATGAGCGTGTGTCAGCTTTATAAAATCATCTGACAAGTAATAGCTCCATAATAACATAAAATGGTAATTAAGTTGTTGTATAATGTGGCTGGGTGCCTATATAGATTGGCGTGCGGCAGCAGCAACATTAAACTCTCTTCTCTCTATACATATTATATGTATAGTGCCTATATGGAATCGGGGAAACCTCTTCTCTTATTCACACAAATGTGTGTATCCTATTTGCAAACCAACAACAAACACAACCTAGTATAACTATACAACATTTATATGTAATACCAAGTAATACTTTGACTACTACATACTTATCTGTTATTGTATGTAACTTACCATTCGTGTCGGTGTGTGTGTGTGTGTGTTGGTAGTGTAAAACGTACTTTACGCATTTCATTTACATTTTCACTCGATATTCATTCAGAAAACAATATATGTACAGTAGAGCTGTCATATTTTTATTGTCACAAAAAAACATTGTTTTTTTCATTAAATAATTTTAGTTGAGGAAAAGAGACATTTTAGAAAATGTGTTTAATGTTAAATTGCGTTTCTATGGAAATACTTTTTAAACAATACTCTGTTGACGTTTCTGTTTCTATGGAGACTTCATAGGCCACTAAATTTTTTTCTAAACTTGAGATAATGGTCAAATATACATAATTAGTAGAAATTTACAAACAGTTTTTTTTTAAATCTTAAATACATCAACCAAGTTTTATGTAGATAATTAATTATCGGTAGTAATTAATGACAGAAGTCCAAAACAGCTATATATAAACACATACGGAAGAAAAAAAAACTGTTTAATGCAAAGGTGAATAAAAATGACTTTTGATTTTATAGGCAAGATGCAGCATATGACGCTCGTTGAACTTTTTTTCCATGTATATATAATAAGGAAATTGTACGTCTAATAATAAAATATTAGATAGCAGAAATTGATTTTAACAACCATACATTTGAATATATTTAGAAATATAACTATCTGTGTATGCTTAGCAATTAAATTAAAAATTCAGTCGATACAAATGTACATACCTACAACATGTTTCAAAACAAATGCGAAATAATTAATTGACTGATATTTGAAACTAAGAGAAAATATATAATTAAATGATTAGTTAAAATCTTCAATAAAAGAATCACTTGTGTAAACGTATAAGTATATTAATTTATAGCGCAACTTTTTTTCTTTTTCTATAAATAACGAAAATATTTTATTAATATTAATATTTGAAGAACGTATGAATGTACAAAATAATAACATTAGAATGTAATACACAATATGACAAAATTGTTAATAAAATGGCGAATGCGCCAGTTTGTAAAGCCAATATCAATGAACTCGTTCAGTTCGTATGGTTTTTATTATGATTTTTGTGGTCAACTTTTGCGTACATATTATATACATCAAGTAAAATGAATTGGTGCCGTGAGTATAATAGTTGATGTAGGTAAGTTAAGGTTGAGTTGTATACAAAAAGGAAAAAACAACAAACAGAAATAAAAGGAGTAAAGAGTAATATGTGGAACCAGTTCGGATATAAGAAAGAATGCATCTCTAATTCTCTGCCCGGGCCGGTTCTTTGCAATTCCCGATAAAAATGCTCCGTTATTTTTACAAGTTTTCCTCTTCTCCTCTATTGCTTCAATATATTTATTAAGTACGTGTGTGTGTGTGTGTGTGTGTGTATGTGGATGGTTTTGTGCCTGCTGGTTTGCTACTTCTGTGTGTGCCTGTGGTGGTTGTTGTTCGCTGTTGTTGTACTCTTCTTCTCTTCGTTGTGTTCTTCTTCTCCATCCACACAACAGTGTGTGCTCTAGTCGGATTTTGTTATTTTTTTTTCACTTCTATATATTATATGTTTCTCTCGTCTCATTCGGTTACTGACCTGAGTCTATGTCTACAGAGAGGGCACTACTATCCTAACAACCAACGTTCGGTCATTCCCCAACTTGTATAAAATACGTTGTTGGGTGGGTTGGTTCAGTTGGTTGTATTTTTCAATGCATGTTTTGTAAGAATAGAAGAGACGAGACGTCGATCTTGATTGACGACTAGTTAAATTTTTAATTTCTACCATTGTCTTCGGGGCTGGAAAGCCAACCAACGCATGCATGCCTCACACAAACAAAACTCTTCAATGTTGATGATGATAATATTGATGTTTTGTTATGCTGCCTGATGCAGATATATATATGTGTATGTTGTATGTGTATATGAATAAATACGCGTTTCTCAATAGTCAGACATATTACTATAGATGCATTAGATTCACATTTCCATTTGTTTTCTCACACATTTATGTGTGTATTTCGAAGCGAGGGCCTCTGAATATATCCTATCTAGATGGAATATTGTTTCCAATCAGAAATTGTCACTCGAACATGCATAGATATGTGTGTCTGTCTGTTTACATACACCTATATGTATAGGTGTGGGTTTTGTTTTTGTTGATGCCGATTTTTATATATCACAAGGCAAACTTTTTAATTTTTCATCAGAGTTGATGCCGCGAACAAGTCCTCTCTTTGTCTACATATATATCTATATGCATTTTTTTTCTTTGCTTTGGTTGTCGTTATATTCAAACACAGACACATTTGTGTTCTCGCATGAATTTCAGCACCATGTGAGTATATGGATGATGAACAACGATACTATATAGACTTTTTTAAGCCAAGTCCGACTTATTGATTTTTTAAATTCAATTTATAGTAGAACGTTTCTTTTTTGCAAAAATACAATATAGTCTTCAAATTACATTTAGATATACATATAGTCAATTTCATTTCTATGTGCAATTCATATTCTGGGTGGTACCTATAGTTTTAGTAACAAAAGCCAACAGTTATTTTTCATTTCATCATTTAATTAGATTAGTTTATATAAAAAAATTACCGATCATTATTTAAGAAAATAATTGGTTTAATTCAAATTATTATATCTCTAATACAGTTTTGGGTGAATAGTAGGTATCTGTAATTCGAACTTATATAAAACAAGACAAAAAATCTCCATAGCAACGCCAACAAACATTTGTTTACAAAATATCTCGATAGGAGAAATGCAAGTTTTGAAAATGGATATTTTGCTTCTCAAATTTTCATCAATATGAAACTAAATAGTTTCTATTTTGACTCACAATTACGTACCTCGATTACCTCGTCAATTGTAATTTTGTCTATATGTGACATTAAAGATATAACGGCACTACTGTATGTATATTTGTTACAAACAACTGTTCAGTGTATATACATACAACAAAACGGCCAAAAGAGATCTGAAATTGCAACACTAACCCCCTATTGTGAAATTATTGGGCACACAATTGCTTTCAGAGCTCTCGTGTTTATTGGCACATAAATATCTCACATACCGTCCATTTCGGTTTGGCCACAATTCACTGTTGTCCAATTTAGATCCAACCATGATTCAAATACAATGCAATAATGGTTAAAACTAACTAACAAATTTTGCAAATCCCCGATTGATGTTATCTTAAGTAAAAAATATTTTCAATTTCAAACTGGCGCCTTCGCCAATATTTATAATCGTGTTTTTATGTAAGCGATGCACGTATCATCGGTATGTAATATAAGGATTTTTTTCTGTATAGTGTGGTAATTATTGATGAAACGAATTGAGAAAATAAGTATACATATAAAGTGCAAACTCTCATTAAAACTATATTTCCTGCTGAAGTTTGTGGTTAAAAGTTAGATACTTAATTCAAGTGGAAATCACAACAACAACAAAAAACAGGTAAAGAATCAAACGAAATGTAATAAACCAATTTTCATTGTACATATAATAAATATTTTAAAAATGAAAATTAAAAAATTTTGCTAATAATGTCTTCCTTACTGAATTTATAATAGATTTAACCCGAAGAGAACTGTTAATAACAGTAACGGATGTCAAAATAAATCATACTATGTGCGATTAAATTGTTGTTGCTAGAGAAATAGACGAAAATAGAGTTGATTATAAAGTGTACGTATATACTGTAAGAAAAATTATACTCTTGGGGCGCTAACTGTTTAGATATTATAAACAGATACTAGCTAATAAGCAAATACTAGATTTTTTCAACTTTTTTTTCCTTTAATGTGTATTTAAAAGTCATTCATCTCAACAAACTAAATAATCATTATATTTTTTTGGTGTGTATACAAAAAGCGTTTATGTAAATTATGTGTGTGCGTTTTTTGTTTTTCTTCTATTTTTGTCTGATTTTCCTCCCTCTGTAATATGTATTCAGCAGTCATTCAGTATTATCAGTCCGTGTAAATTCGACAAGTGTTTATTCACCGGCCGGAGAAACTGTCCTATCAATCAAGGGTATCCATAGAAACGGGACGACGCCGACGTCAAACGCCTAAACTGCATCCGCGCTCCTTGAACCAACGCCCTGTTTTTTTAACGATAAGAGAGTCCACCACCCGAAAATCAATAACTATACATAAGTAGAATGTGTACAGAAAAAAAAAATCACCACCTCCATTTGGCGAGAGATGCTGTGTGCGAATTTTTTCCGTATTGTAAATTTCTTGCAAGGTCTTGTGCAAAATGTCATAAAAATGAACTCATATAAATATCATGTTTGACCCAGAGATACAGCTATAGAATGCACACAAACACACATATGTGTGTGCATGTGGAGGTGGCAACAAACTAGGTCTAAAAATACAAGAAACTTTCGACTCTTAAATGACAACCTTAAAATTAGCGCACATTTTGCATTCGTTTTTGTATTTTTTTTGTATGCCTACATGAAAAAATCGGATTCATTGTTGGTGAGGCCACGGCCTTGGTGATGATACCATGCGAGGCCGACGACGACGACTGCAACACAACAATTCAACAGATAAACTTTTCGGGCATATTTTTGTTGTTGCATCGCATGTAATTTTTCTTTTTCGGTCAGGCCACAAGACACGCGATATGTGCGATGGGTGTGCAATGTTGCGTATTTTGCTGCTGCTGCTGCTGGCTGCCTATTGTGCATTATTTGAGATGTTTTTAAGATGGTTAGTACAAGTTGCACTCGAAATCAGGTCATGGTACAACAACGAAATCGTTTTCAGTTGCATGGCAGCAAAACTGCATTCACTAAAAACTTGTCCCAACCTCTAAAACGGGAGAAGAACACCAACCAATAAACCGGTCCGTCGCGGTGCGCATTCGTCATTTTTTTATATATTACATAGAAAAGATTACAGTCATCTTTGTCTTTATATTTTATTTTCCCAACAATCCAAAAGGGAAACTGTGCAGAATTAATCAAAAGAATCAGATGGGAATCTTGAATGTTGCGGAGAGAATTCTTGCACTTTTTCTAAATGAAGACTTGCGTCATCTAGTGCGAAATATTCTTGACAAAGTTTGAAAACAGATGCGTAACTTACGAAGTTTTAGTAAAGTGTTTAAAGTTTTGAAATTCAAATAGTATTACTACTAGTGCCATCTATTGATTTACACACAAAAGTTGGTATTAATATAGTAAAGTTATTTATATTTTGTTTTTATTTTAAATGGTGCATGTACGTATTTTATAAACATTTTAATTTTGTTTATATTCAAAATTTTTTAAAAATTAAGTTATTTATTTTAGAAAATAATGATATATTTGATAAAACTACAAAATTAGTACAAGCAGCGCAATCTTTTCAAAAATATCACAAACTTATCTTTTTAAGAGCAAAGTTTTTCACTGGGTTAATTTTGGTCATCTTTGAATCAATAGATTTAATTTTGTCGTTATCGAAAAGCTTTTTCAAATTATTCAACTGGATGTAATTGATTTGAAGGATTTTACAGGAATAAAACTAATTTAAAAACTTTAGAAAAGAATCTCACTATATGGTTTAATAATGAACTTTTCCATTTAAGTTGTCAAAAAAATTGAATTTTGAAAATAAAAAAAAATTTGGTGATTCATTGTGTCACAAGGTAAATTAACTATAAAAAAAAATTATCTAAAATATGAGTACATATTTATAATTTTAATAGAGAGCTTTTAAAAAAATAAATATGCAGCAATATGCATTTAGCAAAATTTGAATAAAAACTTTTTAGTTGGGGGATTGAAATGCAGGTAGAATAGAAGCCGTTTTGTTGGGCTTTGTGGCCCCAGCGTTAGTGCCAAGCCAAGCCGATTCAGGATTCAGTTTGCGTCTGTCCTTTTCCAACGTCACTTGTTGTCTCACTTCAGCAATATGGCAGACATCTCAAAGGAAGATCTCCGTAAAGAAATTGCCGGTAAGTGTTGATTTTCGTTACAATTCACCATTAGATCGACATTAAATGTACAAAACCGAGTTTGTAATTTTTTTCTAAATATTTTTTCTATATGGCTTTTGATCGGTTTACGTGCAAAATCAAGCATTTTACTCTTGTAGAATTTTACTTGTTCGGGTTATACCGAATGTGTATAAACAATGGCTACATGACGCTATAAGTAAGCTTGGCATTTGTGCGGATTTATTATTTCGAATATCTGTGTTATTATGCATTTTAAACGAAAATGCCTTATAAAAAATCGATGTAGAATTTTATTTTTGATTTACGTACGTACTTGTCTCCCCAATTTTATATATATTTTACAAAGTTTTTTTTGAAAATACAAAACGAATTTATCGTCCTTTCTCTCTACGATTCTGCTGCATATATTTGTATCGCAGTTAGTTTGGCTGTGTTGTGTAGGTAGGTTGGTGTTTAGAAATTAATTTTCACCAAGTCAAAATAATACTATTCACCAAAATTGTTCAATTATAACTAATGGTAGTAGTATATTTTAATGCATTATTAAATTTTGTCGTATTTAGCATATTATCATTAGTTTTACTTGTAATAGCGTCCTTTATCTGTACACATTTATTCGGTATTCAGTTGTGTATGCATTAAAGTGCTTCGGCGCGTTTCGTATTAATAATATCCCTATCGCTGTTATATATTTTTCTAACAAATAAAAAGCAAAATAAAACAATATTATCACTCGAAATTCTCTCTGTTAAGCTATACTTAAAAACGCTGACTTGTCATCAACAACTGCTAAAAAAGTACGCCAAGAGCTGGAAGAAAAACTAGACGCAAATCTACAATCGAGAAAAAAGGAAATCGACGAGTTAGTCATGGAGTTTGTTAATTCGAAAAAGGACAAAAAGAAGCCCAAGAAGGACGAATCCGAAGAGGAGGAGGAGGAGGAGGAGGACGAAGAGGAGGAAGAGGTGCATTTCTTCACTTGTCCATTTTGTTTCTTTATAATAACGATAATAATGAGTTTAGGATGAAGATTCCGATGCTGATAAGAAGAAGAAACGTTCATCGACTGGCAAAAAACCGGCTGCAAAAAAATCGAAAAAAGGATCCGATGATTCCGAGGCCAGCGAACAATCTGAAGGTGATTCAGAAGAGGAATATTCACCGAAAAAGTCGAAACCAATCAAAACACGCAAACTGCCACCAAAGAAGAAGAAGGGCTCCGAATCTGATTCTGATGAGGACTGGGCTAAGACTAAGAAGGCCAAAAAAGCGGTTGGTTTCCATTTTGTTGTTTGCATTTGAATGTTATAACTTGATGATTTTTCCCGAATTTAGGGAGGAGCTGGGGGTGGCAAGCGTGGCGGCAGCGGTTACACAAAAACTATGACCCTGTCACCGGAACTGGCCGCCCTGGTCGGTCAGGATTCGATGGCACGCCATGAGGTGGTGAAAAAAGTTTGGTCCATAATAAAAGAACGCGATCTATATGATCCGAAAAATAAACAGTACGCCATTTGCGATGACGCTCTATTCAAAGTAATTGGCGTGAAACGTTTTCGAACATTTGGCATGATGAAATATTTGAAAAACCATTTTGTCAGTTAAATTAACAAGAATTTTCCGTGTTGTTGTTTATCAACTAGCGTATTAATTGATTGTAATTTTGCAAACTATAATAACTTGTTCTCATTTCAAATCTTTGACCGTTTTCTGATTTTTTTTTCAATAACTTTTTGTTCGATAATCTTAATGTAGGAATATATAAATGTGAAATTTCCACGCTAGTTGGTTCGTACAATTTACAATGTTTATAATAATAGTATCCACATTACATAATAATTTGTAATAAGGCTTAATTTTGATTTTGAACTGAGGTAGATTTAAGTTTTTTTTGTTTTTCTAATATATATGATGGCGGTTGTAAAATTACACTCATTTTTTGCCGACAATATTGGTAAAAAAATTCCAATGGTGTTGTTTTACAACTTTTACGATTTATATATTATTATAGGAAAAAAAAGTTCGAGTTTGTATGTGTATTGTGCACTGAATGTCTTATTTTTTGTATCTCTTCAGTATAATAGTTTAATAAAAATTGTAAACATGTACGTCGTTGGCAGTTTCCTTTATTTACCATAAAAATATGGATACCTAAATACTAGGATATGAAACGAGCAGTTTAAAAATGGGACCATCCATCAGATGTCGCACCTGTTCTAAGCCAGAAGTTTTAGGCGGGACTTTTAATTTTCTTTGTGTCAATTGGAGGAATATCACTGACATTCGTGAAAACGCTATGTTCACACCAATTCATGACACTTTGGAAATTTAATTTTTTTATTATTTGTCAGTATTAAATCTTTGAAAACGGTTTAAAAATCCCATAAAAATTCATTGAAGCAAGAATTTAATATATTTTGTAAATTGAATGCGTTTTAAACGACAAGACTTTTCTGGCTTAGAGCCACCTAGTGGCCATTTTAAATGTGGTCCCACTTTTAAAGCGATAAAACGCCTTCGCTTCATATCCTAGTATTTAGGTATCCATACATAAAAACTACAACATTTTCATTCATCAACCGGTCAAGTACCGCAATAGTCCGCCATGTTTGATCTATTATTAGGCGCCAAATTTAAATTTTCGTGACAGCATGTATGACAGCAATCAGAGTAATACAAAATACATGCTGTCACGAAATTCAAATTGACCCAAAATGTATTTTGTATTGCTGTCATACATGCTGTCACGAAAATTTAAATTTGGCGCCTAATAATAGATCAAACA
>SSSI01006490.1:0-20371 GCA_004796505.1 Oryzaephilus surinamensis
GAAAAATTAACAGGCAGTTTACGTATTGGTATTATATATATTGGAAGTGGGGTGGCTGGCAATTTGGCCAGTGCCATTTTTGTGCCATATCGGGCAGATGTAAGTTGAAATTATTTGAAAATCTTCCAAATTAAATCAGTTTACAAATAATTTATAAAATCTATTTATAGACAACTTGATTTCTTTCAAATTTTATTCATTTTTGTTGTTGCATGAATTTGTTTCCATGGAAACGTATTTTAAAATCAACATCCCACAAAATAAATTGTTTTATTTGAAAAAAATTGTGGACAAAATTTAAATTCTTTTAATAGACAACTTGATTTCTTTCAAATTTTATTCATTTTTGTTGTTGCGTGAGTTTGTTTCCATGGAAACGTATTTTAAAATCAACATCCCACAAAATAAATTGTTTTATTTGAAAAAAATTGTGGACAAAATTTAAATTCTTTCAATAGAAACTTGATTTCTTTCAACTTTTATTAATTTTTAGTAGCCGAACGTGTTTGTTTCCATGGAAATGTATTTTAAAATCAACAAACTACAAAATAACTTGTTTTATTTGAAAAAATTTATGATAAATTTAAATTCTTTCAATTTTTATTATTTTAGTGGTTGCATGAGTTTGTTTCCATGGAAACGTATTTTAAAATCAACATCCCACAAAATATATTGTTTTATTTGGAAAAAAATTATGATAAATTTTGAATCCTTTTAGTAGACAACTTGATTAATTTCAACTTTTATTAATTTTTAGTAGCTGAACGTGTTTGTTTCCATGGAAACGTATTTTAAAATCAACAAACTACAAAATAACTTGTTTACTTGGAAAAATTTATGATAAATTTTGAATCCTTTTAATAGACCACTTGATTTCTTTCAATTTTTATTATTTTAGTGGTTGCATGAGTTTGTTTCCATGGAAACGTATTTTAAAATCAACATCCCACAAAATAAATTGTTTTATTTAGAAAAAAATTATGATAAATTTTGAATCCTTTTAATAGACCACTTGATTTCTTTCAATTTTTGTTATTTTAGTGGTTACATGAGTTTGTTTCCATGGAAACGTATCAATACCCCACAAATTAACTTGTTTATTTGGAAAAATTTCTAAAATTCTATTAATAGACAACTTGATTTCTTCCAAATTTTATTCATTTTTGTTTCCATGGAAACGTATTAACACACCACAAAATAACTTGTTTACTTGGAAAAATTTCCTAAATTCTATATTAATAGACAACTTGATTTCTTCCAAATTTTATTAATTTTTAGTACTTGAACATGTTTGTTTCCATGGAAACGTATTTTAAAATCAACACCCCTCAAAATAACTTGTTTTATTTGTAAAAAATTTGAATCCTTTTCATAGACAACTTGATTTCTTTTAATTTTTATTAATTTAGTGGTTGCATGAGTTTGTTTCCATGGAAACGTATCAACACCCCACAAAATTACTTGTTTATTAGGAAAAATTTCTTAAATTCGATTAATAGTCAACTAGATTTTGATTTTGTTTTGTTTCCAGGTGGGTCCGGCTGGTTCGCAGTTCGGTTTATTAGCCTGTCTTATAGTTGAAGTGTTAAATGCTTGGCCAATGTTAAAACATCCAAATCAAGCCCTTATAAAATTATTAACCATATTAATATTCCTATTCCTGTTAGGCCTATTACCATGGGTGGATAATTATGCACATTTGTTTGGTTTCATATTTGGTTTTTTATTATCGTATGCCTTATTACCATTTATAACATTTGGTAAATATGATAGACAAAAGAAAATCTTTTTAATATGGATATGTTTGTTAATTTCAATTATATTATTTATAATATTAATATTATTATTTTATATAATACCGGTATATGATTGTAAAATTTGTTCATATTTTAATTGTATACCATTTACGAGGGACTTTTGTGCATCACAAAATATTAATTTTAAACGTGAAGAGCCTATAGTATGACATTTGTTACTAAATGTCTTTGATTTTGTTGATTTTTATATGATTTTTTTGAAAACCACCCGAAATCCTTTCCTTACTAATGAAAAAAACCTGGAAAATTATTGTGAATTTTGGAAAATCACGCATATTATATATATAATAATTGTGAACGTGTATAAAAATGAATATAAACAATTCCCGGATGTTAGTTTTGTGATAAATATTTAAAAAATATATACATATATATTATATATATATAAATGAACTGATTTAATGTATAAAAATTGGGACAATGCTTAAAATAACCCTTGAAAATTCTTTGAAAAAGAAAAAATCATGTGATAATGACGATATATCTTTCTCGGTATATTTAAAACTTCTTAATTATGTATTTAAAAACAGAATGAAGATGAAAAACCCACAAAAGAATATTGTTTTTGGCAACGAACAAAATATTATACTGGCTACAATGAACTACAATATATTTATTTGCTAAAATCCATAAAAAGAATAAATGCTTGGTTAATAAAACCCAAAAACGATTCCTTCTATCCCCCAAAATAATAATATATCTGATTTTTAGCTTAAACGTTTAAAAAATGATGAAAAACCTATAAATATTGGGCGAATATTTTCGTTGGGAATGTATTAAATGTCTTATGATAAAATTTGAAGAAATTTCCAGCAAAAATGTACGTCGATGTTTACTAAATAAAAAAAAATAATAAAACTGTATATGTTTAATATACAATAGTCTCTTATTTGTATGTGTTTTAAATTATATATAAATTTATCAAAATAAAAATGTGGAATATTTACTGAAAATATAAGAAAAAAAAATATAAAAAAATAAAAATGAAATATTTTCATCATCATCATAACTATTATATAAAAATATTATAATAATGAGGAGAAAAAAACGTACTGTAATAGAAACACTCTGTATAAAAGCATGAATGATGTGTAAATATTATAATAATGCAAGTATGGTGTTTATTTTTTCAGTTTCTGTACAATTATTCCTATAACGAAATAGTTATATTTGATTTGTATCAAATATTCTATTTGCTGTGTATTAAATGGGGTTGAAAACCGAAAAACAACTGTAAATATATTTAATTTCAATGTAAATTTCATCCCCAAAATGATGAGAAACTGTTCAATATTTCAAATATATTAACTATATTTACAAATTAAACGTAACGTCTGTAACCAGATTTCGTTTTAAAGCTTTTTAAACAAAAAACTATGGTATTCGTTTTGAAATTGTGCCCTAATTACCACCAGCTACCACCCCTCAGCATTCTCCATAAATATCGTAACAAATCATGTAATACTGTAATTGTAAAACTGAATTTTATAATAATGTAGCTATTTATATTTGGTGTAGATAAAAACATGTATCGTATTATTATGGGCAAAAATGGATTTCATTTTGTTTGAATAATATATGATAATTTAATGTGCAAAGTTGCCTAAAAGGAAATATGTTAAAAATAAAAAAAACTTCCAAGTGGTTTAACGAAAGATAAATAGTAAATTTTAAGATGTTTTGTGCCTGCGGATTTCAAGCAGACGTTGCATTATTTAAATATTTTACTGACTGAACACAGAACAGAAACAAAAAAATTATATGAATTAATAAAATTTAAACACACATTAAATGATAAATAAGACAAACAATTATTGTATGTTTCATGAATTGTACAGTTACATTGTAATAAAAATGAAAAATTTAAAAACATCAGGTGTTACACTAAGACCAAGCCTTAAACATTATATAAAAATATGAAGAAAAATGAATATAATAAAATACTTCTGCACATAATTAAGTAATTTGTGTGTTTTAATTAAAGAACATTTAAATTTTGAACAGAATCATGTAGGGCCATCTAGTGGCGAAAAAACGAACTGAATGTTTTAAACAAATAATTTATTCTTGAATATACATAAAAATATAAAAAATCCAATAACAAAATTAAAAAACTAATTCTATGAACAGTCTGAGTTTCAGGTACATAAATTGCATTTTTCCTTATAAATAAACTAATTACACAAAATGAAGTGTTAAATGATGTTCATGTTCAAATAAATTCATACTTGCTCCACAATATTTGCAAGTTGTTTGAAAAAACATCGAATTATCTAGAAAATAATTGTACGGTTCATCAAGAAAATTCAGTATGTTTGTAATGCTTGTTTCGTAATCGGAATTTAAGCAAGTATATTCGGGTAAAAAGTAATCCTCTTCCATATCTAATACCATTTCGTACAAATCGTGCTCCATGTGATTGTTAATATGAGTATTTAATGTTTGTTTATAGTAAAATTCTGCACTACATATACTGCAAACGTACAATTTGATAATTTGCAAATTTTCTATAGACTGCTTTTCTTCCAATGTGATATTATTGTTTTGGTTACATCTGCATACGTAAAATTCACCGGTTTTATCATCCAACATTAAAACGTTTTCCTTCTTATTCAATTTCGTAACATTTATTTTGTATCTTTGGATATTTTCGTTGTTTTCTTTATTTAATTGGAATTTTACGTTATTTGGTAAACAAACCTCATAATTTTCCGTTGAATGACTGCAATTCGTTGTAAATGTAAAATCTAAATCCACAATTCGTTTAGTTTTTGTTAAACGTTTTACAGGTTTTGTTTTCTTCGCTTTTATCCCATTTTCCATTAATTTTTTTATAATGTTAACTTTTGTGTGGTATTTATAATAATGTCGTTTGAGGGAATTGAATGAAAACATACGTCGATGGCATAAAATGCACGGGTGTATGCGAGTCATCCTGGAAAATTAGACTATAATTGGATTTTTATTAAAATTATACAAAAAAAATCATATTTACTGGATTTGAATGGCACATGCAAAAATTCGGTTGAACTGATCTGGGGAATTTATTTTTTTCAGTACATTGAATCAAGTACCGACATACCGGCCATAATGCGAGTTAAATTTAGAAAGGAAATAGCCCGAACGTATGTCATTTATAAAATTTTCCATTCCAGATGATTCTTTCGTAAAATTTGGTACATTTTTTCCTTGTTAAAACATTTGGCGTGTAAATCTGCATATTAATAATAATTAATTATATTGTTTAAAAGTGTAGTTTAGTGTAATTCATTACAAGTAGAATGCCCTTTTCCAGGCAAGTTTTTGTAAGTATACAAAATAGTGTATTTAATATAATTTATGGGTATTTGGTATTTATTTTAACAAATTTTAATCAAATTATAAAATATTTAATCATAATATAAATAAAAAAATGTGGTGATTGTGTTTACAGCTGTCTTGATTTTTATTATCCTAACCTATTTTTTCATGCATAAAATAATTTTCTATTTGTTTTCTTGGCAATGGGCCAATTTACTAAAAAATTACAATTCATTGCGAATCTTATGCGTTTTAATATAACATGTTTTAAAAATTGACATTTAAATATGATATTTTATCTTTAATTATTTAATATTTGATTAGTTTAAATATTGGCGCGAATAATCTAGTTACTTTACTAACACAATTTTTCCCCTAAAATCCATTTTAAAAATAAAGGTTAAATCGGTAAATGAAGATTTATTTTTAAAATAATCCATTTTTCTATGTAAATACCAAAAATAATCCATGATAAATTATTTTAATAACACTAAAAACTAAATATTAATAATTTAGTATTGTTAAAGAGTGTTATTGTGTGGCGTATATTTTTTCGCAGGAATTTTAAAGTAATATAAATAAAATTGCTGCTTCTCTGCCTGTTCTTTTCCAAAAAAAATATCCTTATTAGTGAGTATTTTTTTAATTTCTTTATTTTAATGCACGTTTTTTCACTTATAGCACGCTTTTGTTTACCACAATTTGTCAACGAAAGCCATTTAGGTCAAGTTTAAGGTCATATTCAGGTGTTATTTGATTAAAAAGTGATTCATAAATAGAAGAAGATAAAAAGAAATCGAAACGTGACCATAAATAGTGTATTAGTTTGATTAAATTCTTGTAGGTGGCATTTCTCCTACTACTCGTTATTTTTCTAAGTAATTAGTTTTATTTGTATTTCCTTTTATGGTAATTTTATTTATGTTTCGCGCAGTTGTATTTTGTATAATCATTTTTTTCAATGAGTTTTTCAATTATTTGTTAATGCGGTCCTGAATTTACCTGACTTTGACCGTGAAGTTTGTAATTATAAACAAAATTAATAAAGAGGAAAATCACATAAATGACATCATCGTTGCATTTTATTTTTTACATAACGATGATATCATGAATTAAATTAAACTCTTTATCTATTTAATGTCTTTCGTGACAATTTTAAAAAATATTTTCTTTTCTCTTTAAATTTCTTATCTACTTATTACTAATTAGTTTTTATTTTACGAATTTCTTTTTACTTCTTGCTCAACTTTCGTAATTTTGCACGTATTCTAGCTTAGTCTAGAATCTAGAACACAATTTAATGTGGAAATCCAGTGGAAAAGAGTGGAATAGTCTCTGGAATAGACGAGAAAATCCCGAATGTTCTCCACTTTTCTACCCCCTCTACTGGTTTTCTATATAAACACTTTTGCGCTTATGCTGTTCAAGTCAGAATAGTGTAAAAAGTGTAAACGAGCACGTAGTCCGAACGTATATTCGAATAAAGTATTTACAAAGTTGACAAAAGTGAATTTGTTTGTTTAAAAAGGAAAAAACCAGTATTATTATTATTAGTAGTGACTAGTTTTTGTAGCAAATATTTATTTATTTTATTCACACATTTTTTTTTAAATAATGACGACACCATTAGTTGAACACGTACGTGAAATTCCTATTATTATTGATAGGAATGACAATATGACTGACAATGTAAGTTTCTTTTCGAAAATAAATAAAAATTTTAAAATATTTCGTGCAAAATTAATAGAAAACAATTGTCGCCCTCTATGAGTCATTTACTGAATTATCCACAATATTCAAAAAGCTTTTAATTTATTGTTGGTTTTTTTATTATATAATACTAAAATTTGTTATTTTATCATTTCAGAGTGGTTTTCCATTTGATCGTGACGATTTTAGTGGCCGTTCAACACATTTTCGTTCACGTTTAGACGATTTGGCACAACGACATCCAGAATTTGCTGAACATTTACAAGATTTTCCATTCAGAAGTCGTTTAAATCAACATAGAACACCAACAACAGATTTTTATTCACGTTTTGGGGAACATTTTCCATTTGAGGATCGTTTCGATCAGCCACAACAACAACAGTTCCATCCACAACAACAACAACAACAGCAGCAGTCGGCGGAGAAAACTAAAGAAAAATCACAAGAAGTTCCTAAGGAAGAGGAGAAACAACAACAACAACAACAGCGTGGTAGAAAAGTCCAACAAAGTAATACAGTCGATTTGGGCCAAAAACAACAACAAAGTGCTGATTTAGTGAATGATCGTCAACAGCGTTCAATGTCTGCACCGCCGCCAGAAAATCGACGTTTCGTTAATAGTATAAATATACAATTAAATCAACCAAACGAACAACAACAACAACAAGCTAGTGGTAGTGAAGAAATGGGACAGTCGAAATCGACAAAACCACAAGAACGTGTAATTCCAATATTGGTTGAAGGCCGAGATGAGCCGGTTTTACCGAAAACTTACACCCAACAACAACAACCGCCCCAACAACAACAACAGCAAAGTGAACGGATTTTCGGCCAACGTCCCGAACAGTTTACGAAATTCGTACCGAAACGGAATATTGATGAGGATTTGTGGAGGCAACAGCAGGAATACAAGAGACAGCAAGAGGAAAAATTCCATCAGCAACAACAACAACAGAAACAACAACAACAACAGCAAGAGGAGCCGCCACAACAGCCGCCGAAGCCGAAAACGCCAATAGACCAGATAAAAGACATTCAAAAGAATGTGAACGAATTAATGTCGCAAGTGGAACAGTTTAATGGCAAACCAAAAGATAAACAATGTTTGTATTTAGATGAAATGTTAACGCAAAACTTAATCAAATTAGATAATATCGATACACAAGGTCAAGAAATAATACGTACAGCGAGAAAGGAGGCAATTAAGTGTATAGAAAAGTGTTTGGCTGTGTTGGAAGCAAAAGCGGCGGCGAATGTACAATTAACGGCACCGGTTGTTGTGGCCAATGAAGAGAAAATGGAAACTGTAGATGCATCGAAAGATGACCAAAAAGATGTTCCATCACAAGCTGGTGGAATTGAGGGTGAGGAAAAAATGGAGGTGGTCGTCGCTGAAGAGAATAAAAATAATGAAGAGAAACAACAAACGGAAAAAATGGAAACGGAACCACAACAAACGAATGTCGACGAAAATAAAGATGAAACGAAAACGAGTGAATCACAAATAAGTGCTGTAGAACAAGAGAAAAAAAATACCAAGAAAAAATCACCAGAAACTAATTAATTAGTTTAATTTATTTGAAAATATAAAGAATAATCTTGCGTTTTACATGTATTTATTATTGTATTAAAGTTTTTGGTCGACAATTTTTTATTTGTATATAAATTCACTTTCCAATTAAGTTTTTAACGACTGTGATTGTTAATTTTTGTTTTTTCTCTTTTTTTTTTGTACAATTAATATTTAATTGTGCCATTTGTATAAAGGAATTTTTGAGAATAAAATAAATTTAATTTATATTGTGTTAAATGCAAGATTATTGTTTTTCTATTTAATCTTTCTATTTTTATTTCAATGTCCCAGTAATGTAAATATAGTTAAAAAAATAGAAAGAGCATTTTATTAATAATCTATAAGAAATGAAATATTTATTTGCAAGCATTAGAATAAAACACTGCTGCAGCAAAGCAACAGCTTCCAATTGTGTGTTCTTTATTATTAATAATTTAATCCATTTTTTTAGCTGTTTTATTTGTTAAAAGAATTAATATATTTTTAATTGTTTGTTTAAAAAAAATTTGAAAAAATAAAGTAGACACATCTATCGGTGAATTTTTGTACCACAATACGAAATAACCTCAATTTTTACGTAATAAACAGTTAAATATTTATAATGGTTATTTGTAAGTTTTTTCTTCAAGGCACTTGTAAATTTGGCAATAATTGCAGATATGAACACCAACTAGGTAATAATAAAGAATTATAAACATTATTCATCTCTAAATTTTATTTTCTTTAAAGATAATTACAATTCATACCAAAATCAAAATAGTACTTCAATTTTGCGACAACCTCAATATAGTAACAGTGCAAATAGAAATACGAGTATTTTTTCTAATCAGCAGCCACCAAACGTTGATATAAGTGCTTTAGTTAAAGTTGTCGTAAACGATATGACTTTGGCTGAAAATGGTGGCCAGTGGAAACTTTCCTGTTACGGTCCTTTTAGCGAAAAGCCGGCATTTCCAAACTTTCAAGATTACAGTTTCGAGGAGATACGATCGTGGTTTTATGATGCAAGAAAGAATAATCAACTGCAACAATTCCAATCGGAATGGATGCGTTTATTAAACGAAGCAAATATGCGAATAAATGCGTTAAAAAATCCATCACAAGAAATTATAAACACAATTGTGGCATTGTATAATGCAAAAACGCAACCAATGGAAAATTTGAGCGGCAAGTCAGCATTTAGCTTTACTTTACAAGCAAATCAACCACAGGTTTTTAATCAAAACCAATTTGGAAATAAACCAAGTGGAAGTAGCCCGTTTCATCAACAGTCTGGCAGTATTTTTGCTCAACCGCAAACTAGTTTATTAAATAATCAACAAAGTGTAGTTAGTACGAATCAGAATATATTTGCCAATAATTTTCCACAACAAAATCAACCAAATACGACGAGTATTTTTAGTCAAAATCAACACCATTCAAATTCTATATTCAATACTCAACCACAAACTGCACAAAATCAATCAAATACGGTTTTCACTAGTCAAAATCAGCCAAATTCGAATTCTATATTTAGTAATCAAGCACAGATAGCGCAAAATCAATCAAATTCACAGTCGATATTCCACAATCAACAACAAAATCCAGCAAATTCGCCGTCAGTATTCAACAATCAAATGCCAAACGCCCAAATTGACACGGGAATTTATTCTAAACTGGAAGATTTAACGGAATCGGAAATAAAATGGTTTCAAAGTGATGATTTAACTATTGATAAAATACCAGAAAAACCACCAACATTTGAAATGTGCTTTAAAACATAATTTATATATTAAAAAATTTTCTATTTAATAACAAAAATGTATTATTTTATCTTCTTCGTTTCACTTTAGCCCTTCCTTTTTTCTTCTTTTTCCCTAACGTTCCACTGCTATTATTGTCTTTTTTACTAGTTTTCGCTGTTTTCGGTGCAGGCGGTTGTGTGTTTCCAATACGTTTCGGTACAATTAGATTTTGTTCAACTAAATCAGCCAGTTTTCCCTGTTCGGCAAGCATTGACAGAAACGTACAGATGAATTCATCGTAATTATGTGTACGCCGACAATCGTCAATCTGAAAAACAACGCACAGTTTACAAAAATAACATTATACACGCGGAATTTTTTTACTTTATATTTATTTTGTTTGTCGTTTTCATCCTTCAAGCTAATTTCGCACATACAAATCTCGTTTTCCAAATTTCTCAACAAAGCCAACAAATCTTTCGGTGCGAATGTGTGCGATTCAAACAGGTCGTGTTTTTTCTCTTCTTGTTCTTCAGCAATTGTCGCAATTACTGGATTTCCATCACTAGTACGAACGTGTGCATGTATTCCACTACTAGTTCCACTACTCGTACTACTCAATTTCGTATCACCACCATTATTTCCATCCTCAATTCTCAGCACAACGAATCGTTTCACATCTTTCGGACTGTTTTGTTGCGTTTGCCAGTTCCATGTTTGCGTTGGTGAGCCCATATCGGACAAAGTGTCCGTACTGGAAGTGCTTGGAGCCGGTGAAGTTTGTATTGTTAACGGTGTGGAATAATCCAGTGGACATAATGTGACTTTACTCGAACTAGCGTTCGAATTGTGCCCTTCTTCCGGCTCATGAGTCACTTGGTGTTGTGTTTCTGGGTCTTTTCCACTCTTTTCTTTAATTTTAACCAAATGTTGTAAAGCATCTAACACGATTTGCTTATTAGTACGTAACATTTTCAATTTATGATGGATGGCAAGTCGTCTGTCCGGCACAACGGCCATCAAATTAAATCGGATTTCATTGTATTCATCTGATGTGATGGATAAACGGTCGCTCATCACTTGTCGGAATTTATCTGTCCAATCTTGTTCGTTTATCGGGCCGTGATCGATGGGATATGGCTTCAAACCATCCAGTTCGTACAGTCGGCCACCAATCGGTACGAAACTAACGAAATGGAACGCTTCACCAGTAAAACGGCCAGTTGTAACACCGCTACTAGCACTTCCGCTTTTTTCCAGTCTTCTTTTCGCCGCTTGTGGCATTGCGTGTGAATTATGGGCACATGCCAATTCCGGCGTGTTGCCAATAGCCCAGCCTTTATTCTCCGGCGACATGCCGTTCGTGTGCAGTTTTAAACGTGTCAAAGTATCACCTAAATGTATATTTGGACAATTTAACAGTATCGAAATTAACGCATGTGTTGCACAACTGTTCGGCACCATTTGTTGAGCGAAAAAAATATTATTAACGACGTTTTCATCTTTTACAAAGGATGTCTCTTGTTGTTCAACGATTTTACGGCGAGAACGACGTTCTTCCACCCAACGAAACAAGAATATAAAACCGTACACTGGACTGTCTAATGGTTTGTTTAAATCGTATATTTCTTCCACTTGTACACCTTTTACACCGAAATCTTCCAGTAATAGGGTGAATAAACCTGGATCACTTTCTAATTCAAGCCACCCTTCAGTTAATTCTTTAATATCCACCGGCATTATTATTGTTTTGAAAAAAATAAACAACCACCATAAAGTGGCTGTCAAAACGGAGTGAATTATTGCCCTCTAGTAGAAAATATTGATACCCTATCTAGCTTTACGTTAACTCTAATAGGTGACGCACTGAAATAAAGATTTAAATCTTCCAAAAACAAACTTCTCGTTAAACAGAGTATTTTTTATTCTTCTGTAAAAATTCCACAATCAAATAATCTATTGATTAAACTGTATAAACTGATAAATAACTCGTAAAAAAGAATTGTTTTCATTATAGGAATAATAATTAAGAAAACAAATCTGTACAATATTTATATAAAAACACGTTTAATAGGAATTAAAATAATTAAATCATCCAATCTATATTTATTATATACTTTCATCATATAAAGGCGTCGCATCACCAAGCGACATAGAATGTGGTGATGTGTTCGTACGTGGCGTTGAACGTGCTGAACGTGGACTTTTACCAACATTCTTCATTCTTGTACGTTCTAAATCGCTTCTAATATCATCATAGCGTGGTGTACGTTGACCAGATGAACGTGGCGTTTGCCTACCTTCACTTCTCGGTGTACCCTTCGACCGGGCCGCCCATGCTTCGGCAGCTTTTTGCCAATCCATCGATTCCGTATTATGATGATATCTTGATGAACTCGACGAATAACCACGCGGCGATTCCGACGACACATAATGACGAGCTACAAAAAAAAACCATTAAAATTTTATTAAAATTAGTTCGAAAATAAGCAAATATTCATAATTACATTCACCATAGGCGGCACTTCGACTACCATGCGTCGAACTGTACGATTTTGTTGATTGTGGACTGGGTTGTGGACTGGCCTGTATTAATGGTGATTGTGTTGGACGATAACTGGGCGTTCTTTGGCTAGGCGTAACCGCTCCGGGATGTAAAAACGGTCCATTCATATGGACAGCACTGGCCGCAGCACTTGTCAAATGTTGCGAAGGTGTTTGCTGGCCATAACGTGGTGTTTGTTGCGAATGCGGTGTCTGATAAGGGGTCATAAATGGCGTTTGCCCACTTGGCGTATAAGGCGTATTAATATAATTAGCACCACCGTACGCCCCACCAGGTGTATGCGGATAGTGCGGCGTTTGATTTGCCACTGCTGACAACGTTTGCATCATATGACTGGGTAGATTTTGTGCTACACGTTGTATTGCTTCCGAATTCATGTTCGTAAATCCTGGCGTGACGGCGGTGCCTTGATACGGCGTCCGGCCAGTGCCGACCCGTGGCGTGCCTGGCGTCATACCACCCGGTATCGGATCCCTGAAATGCTCTTTAAACCATTTAAACAACGATGCCACCGAATCGAACATTTGCTGTCGAAAACGGAAACCATCCGGCGTAACTGTAATGTATTCATGACGACATTTATTTCTCGGCAAATACGATAACAAAAATTTGCCTGGTGAACTTTTCGCCGCACTAACAACATAATGTATTTTTGATGGATTCTTCTTTTTTTCTTCTTTTAAAAATTCTTCAGCCTTATCTTTGTGTCCACCTTCGGTGTCTTTGTAGTAACGAAAATATAATAAATCGCGTGCATGTGCCGCCATTGGTGTTACATGCCGTGCAATGATTTCATCTAAATCTTCAAATTCTTCACCACCAATCCACAACGATTTGCCCAATGAGAAGGCATTCGCTTTACCTTCTTCTCTTATATCAATATGTTGATAAATTTTATCCGCAACTTTCCATGTAATTGTTAAATGGTCAGCACCTTTACTTGATGGTCTGATAATGACTTCACCTTGATCCATATTTGCCATACATTTTTCCGCTTCCATAAATGAAATATTATGAAATGCCGGATGTACAATAACACGTTTTATATAAGTTTGACGTTGTTTATTTTTTTTCTGTTCACTTTCCGTACGTAAATCTTTGTCTTCTTGTTCTTGATCGTAGTATGGATCACGTGGTGGTCGCCATTCATGATTCTTATCTTTCAAATCGCTACTTTTCGATGTACAATCCACTGAGAAACGTTCCACATCGATTTTCATTATACGACAATGTATCAATTGTCCAATACCGACACGTTCTTCTGGATTTGCCACCAAATTATCACTGATATTCTTTATATATATGTAACCGGATATATCATTATCTAAACGTAATTTAATGCCAGTAGCTTGTCCTGGACACGAACTGGCATCAAAATGATTCCACACATCACTCAATTCCGGAAAATCATTTTTCAAACAAAATGGACATTGCCACAAGCCAGTCTCATCATTTCTAACTGGATTCGCTTGATCCAATTGTTCACCTTGTGGTTTTCTACGTGCAATTCCAATCACAGTGGCCGTAACTAATTTTCCAATATAAAATGTTTCTGGTGTTTCTTTTGTTAACATATCAAATAATTCTTCTGGATTTGCTGAACGAAATGCTGTACGTAAATCTTTGTAACGACAATTCAATTCCGCTCTAATATCGTACAATGTGATACTTTTATTACCGAAACCTTGTCGTTCTAATTCTTCAGCGAATGCATCCAAATCCAAGTCTTTTAGACGTTCCGGTGCCTCTAAGATTTCTTCTAAAGCACTAGCCGGATTCGCACCATCATCATCATCATATTCCAGTGCATCAACGGCCATTTTACGTGCCCATTCATACGTTTCTGGATGTACTCTGGAACCATCTAAGATTTCAACGTACGCCTCTGTACTGTCACCCAAACTGTTCGTATCGATTTTAATAAAACCGGAACAATTTATGAACACTTTCGGTCCCATATGGCATGCCGTAACTAATTGTGTACGATTTTCTAAACGTTGATTGGTTTGTTTTAATACACGTAGCAATGCTTGTCCTTTACGTGGTCCTAAACCGCAAATAAATTGCACTAGATTACTTTTATGTGGATATTGTACGGCTAAATTCACATCAACACCAACTTCATTTGTACGATTCACGAATTCTAAACATAATGCTTCTAAAAGTTCTTCTTTTGTGATTTGTTCTTGTAATGGATGGAAACGTAAACTCAATATTTCTTCATCACCATTACATAATTGTGAATATTCGATTAATGGATCTTGCATTTTACGTGCCAAAGAGATGGCTTGTCGCAACAATTCTGGATAATCACGAAAATCTGCTGTGCCTTTATTACTATTCGCGTACACTTTTGCCAATTCATTGTCGATAATTTCGACTTTGATCAATGGAAATTGTTCATTTTCAACTAAATCATTTATTACCGCTTTTAAATCATCAACAATCATTAATGCCTCCCTGGATTCACCACCAATTGCCACTACATGTGGTTTTTTTGTTAAAATAAAATTTTTCAATGCCGTCAAATCGGATTCTTTCATCATTTTCTCGTCTTGTCGAAAACTGTTTTTACGTTTCAACAAATGCGGAAGACGTAAATAATCGGTTATTTCCCCGTCGGGTGCTGCAATGCATGCAAACGCCGATTGTGAATAATCTGGAACGTATGCCAAGCCCATAACACGAATTCCCTTCGAGGTGTCCCATTCGTCTTCGTCCTCATCGGGAAATGTGACTTGATATGGTGCAATTTTAATCCAATTATACAATTTGCGACAGCACGCTTTCAATACACTCTCTTTGGCTTCAGCTAATAGTACACGTTTCAATTCTGTACGTAAATCCGGTAAAATGCAACGTGTTAATGCACGTTCAACACATTCAATACGTAATGCATTCCAATCTTGTACGTTTTTACTAAATTCATCACGTATATAAAGTTGTTTCACTTCATCAATGTAAGATGGCGTTGTATTGCCATCAATATTTTCATTAAATGTAATTGTCAATAAGTTTTCTTCTTCGGCTAATGATAGTTTCAGAAATTGATCGCCAGTCAAATCACGTACTGGCTTATCTTTAATATATTTCATACTATAACAATTGTGTGTCTCATCAATCACTTTCATTCCCTTTTTTGTTGGTTTAACACACATTTTGGCACGTTCAAAGAACACTTCACGTACACATTTACGTACTAATGGTTCACGTGCAATTTGTAAAGCCACCATACATTTGGCTGCTTGTAAAACTTCGTCAGTTGTTGGAAAATTCGGCGATAAATATTCTTTAGCGATTTCTGTTGGTTCAACAAATTCCTGTTCAACTTCATGCCGTTGATAATTGTCACGTAAATTCTCGGCAAAATGTTCCGGTGTTAAGCCGAATTTCTTCGCCAAGCCATCCAAGCCAGCTTTTTTACACAATGCATACGTGCCAGAACGATTTGCGTATTTTAACGTTTCTTCCGGTTCGTCTTCAACATCATCTTCTATATCGTCCGGTATATCAGCGCCATCTTCACTTTCTGCAATCAATTTCATACGGGCTTCACGTTTTTCTTGTTTTTTACGTTCACGCTCCTTTTGGCGCCATGCAGCATGCATTGCTGGCAAATCAGCGGCATAATACAACACGAAATGATGATGTACATCGTTTAGTTCTTCTGCCGTTTGCACATTCCGTAATCTTTCCAAGTCAGTGTCTTTTATAACACGTACATTATCTGGAATCGGTGCATCTGGATTCTTCATCAATTGATCCAATTGAAATGTACGCATCTTCTCAAATAATGTGAATAAATTCTCTTTACGGCTTTTCAATTGACACCATTTCGCATCGTATTTATAAACTTTCCATAAATCGTTAATATTTAATTCCGGTTGAACGTATTCTTTACGATAAAACGCTATAAATGGCACCTCTAATTGTTGATTTCGCATAAAATCCAATGCTTTACGTATTTTCCCTTCAGTTTGTGGACCTTTTTTCAATTTTTCACGTGCCTCCGACGATAAATTCGCATCCATATTCGAAACATACGGTTTACAAAATGCTTGCTTATAAATCCATTCAGCTTCTTCATCTAATTCGGTTGAATCATCTGGCACAGAAGTGACTCTTACGTCTCTTAATTGCATCCTTTCTGGTATATCAGTGTTGCGTATTTCATTGTCCAAATCGGTGAAAAAGCCACGTTTCAATTCACTAGGTTCGTACACTTCGAAAATGGACTTTTTCGTTGGCTTTTTACGTGCCGTTTTCTTTTGACGACGTCTTCTTTCGCCTTCTTCATCCTCTTCGTATTCATCCTCCTCATCCTCTTCGTCTTCATCGTATTCATCTTGTTCGTATTTGGAGAATTCGTCGTAATCAAAATCGACACCAAATGTCTCTTGGGCCTCTTGTAAAGCTCTGGAATGGCTTAAAATGAAGCTAGTTCGATTTTTTTTAATAAATAATAACGTACGCATCAGTAAATATTGGTTTTCTGCGTTTTTTCTTTTCTGTTATCGGTCTACCATCGTCGTCTACGATGAAATCGTCCTCGTCGGAATATTCTCCTTCGTCCTCCTCTTCACCGAATTGTTCTGGCTCTTGAATTGGTCGATGGCTGCGTTCCGAACGCCTTTCGTCATCCTTTACAAACAAAAAATTTAATGCAAACATGTGGCTTGAATAGAAAAAGATGTAGAAAATTTAAACCCAGACACAGATGTAATTTTTACCTTTTTTTGTGTCTGTTCCTCTTTCTCCTTTATGCATGAATTTAGAAATATTTCAACTAATTAAATTACAAAATTAATACAATTTTGAACACTTACATCGTCTGAAAATAGTTCCATAGCGATCGCATCTCGGTCTCTTTCTTGATCCGGCTCTCCTTGGCCTTCCCCATCGCTCTCTTCGTCTTCAAAACGTCGCAAACGTTTGAATTTCTACAAAAAACGCAATGTAAACAATTGCTTAATGCAGTGCAGTATTCCTCACTCTTCTCTCGACTTTAACACCTAAATTTTCCTCAATCAAATCGTAATCTTCATCCTCTAAACGATCATCTAAGTCTTCATCGTCGGATTTTTTACGTTTTTCTCCACCTGAAGCATCGGAGTCTTCACCTTCGCTTTCTTCAATTGGATTGTCGTCTATTAGGTCTTTTAGTTCTTCTCTTAATCGTTCATCGTCGTCTGAAATGTGATTTAAAGGAGATTTCTTAACGAAATTTTAAGCAAATTCTACCTTCCTCCTCTTCTTCGGAACTATCAGCAACTGCTTTGGGTTTTTTCACTTTTTTACGTTCATGCTGCTCTAATTCTTCTTCCTACATGCAAATTACGGTAATTATTTGTAGGAACATGTTTTTTACGTAAATGTTGCATATGAAAAAAGTAGCGTTACTTGCCTCCTCACTTTCTTCGGCTTCTGATTCGATAAAGTCTGACATTTTAGCAGGCTTTATGGGCTTTACTTATTAAATATAGATTAAAGATAAATTTGTTCTAGTCTTTCTAATATTATTGGTAAAATTTTAATAATTTTTTATTAATAAATAGAAGTCATATCATAACAAGCTGTTGTCGGACATTTTTGACAACGAAAATGACAGCAACAGTTCTACCAACTGTTGTTTCGTAACTTTGAAGTGTATAAAAAAAATAGAAATGAGGGCAACCAGTAAAACAACGGAATTTTTTTAACAAAAACATTTATTTCTTACAAAATCACCCTCGGAATGTATTGACTACATTTGTACAATATCATATAAAATAATATAGAGAGAACCAACACACATTTAGCAAATAAATAAGTAAATTAATCTAAAATATTACAAATTTCGTTTATAATAAAATAAATAAATAAATTATACTTTCAAGCCAGTATCTAAATGTAAAATTTGCTTACATAATTCATAAGTAGAAAATGAAACAGCTACCATTGGTATAGCTCGCATATAATTAATTGACATTCCTCTATAAAGCCCCTTAACTACACCATGTTCCTTATAAATATGATTTAATGTAGAAAACATTCCTTTAGCAAAATGTTTCGTATCTGGATTCATTAAAGCTAATTGCATGCGACGTCTTGTTACATCTAATGGATAACTAACACTTTGGGCCACTGCCCCAGCCAAACCACCACAAATTAACTTAGCTGGAACTGTTAAAACCAGTCCACCAGTATTTTGTTTGCATTGTTTGCATGTTAATGTTGGCAAATATTTCATACAGCCGAATTTTAAATATTCGAAGCAGTAAAAAGATAAGCCAGCATATGGAACCATTCCCATTAGAGTTGGAATGAAGCCTCGATATAAAGCACGTGTGCCACCCTCTTCTTTAAAAATAGTTGAAGCTGCATGGATTATTCCAGTATAAATGTGTTCACCACTTATCTACAAAACACGAAATTATTTATGGAAAGTTGTGTAGGTGTTGTGGAAAGTTACTTGGAATGCCAAACGAGCCCTAATGGTGTCCAACGGGTATGTGAGGGTGACTGCAGTTAATCCAGCACCGGCTCCAGCCAGGAATTTATCTATATGCGATGTGCTTCCGAAGATTCCATCTAAATACTTCTTGTACATTTCAAATGACGTGAACTGAGTGGCAGCGTAAGGGAATATTCGCACCATTTGGGCCCCATTACCCTTATATAATGCAGAAGCTGATTCTGTGCGAACAATATGTTTAATTCCTTTCAAAACACCGTGGGACTTGTGGTGCTGACTGTGGGCTTGTAATAAAATTTTCACGCGATCTAATGGGGCCACAGTGGTTTTTGAAACCATACCAGCAATACCTTAGATAAATATTTATACATTTCATTGATGTAATTTGAAAAAAAAGACTTACCGCCACATAATAGATTTTTACAAATAATTTCGAATTTTTTTTCACTAGTATTAGTCGTTGTTAGACTCATATTTTTTAGTTAATGAGAAGACGATATAAAATAATGTGAAAACTTTCTCTTCATTTTTCATTTCACGTTCTAAAAAATTATATAAATGGGAATGTTTTCACTTTTTAACTGTTTACATTTTCTCACTTATTTCAATGTACTGAACTTTGATATTTTAGGTCTGTTCGGACAAGCCGTTAGTGGACTATCCAATGGATAGGTCGTCAGCTCCGTACTGCTCAGATACGTTTTAATATGCATTAGGAAGTCAGACCGAACGGTTTTTTTCCAATGCGCATGAGTCGTATCGTTTGTAAACGATAAACAGCTTTGTCCGAACAGACCTATAATCTGTAATTTTTAATCTAGTCTAATGTAGATTGCTACAATTTGCATCACTTGTATGCGTTCATAAAAAGGGTAGATTGTTGTTTACTCGTTGTTAGTGGAAATAGCCTTTTAACCCAATGACCCTGACATTGTTATTATACAAGTCAGTCAACCTACTGACACGAATTTTTTAAATAACTTTAGCATTTTAAATTTCCCCCTCGTTTTGTGTTCACTGAATTGTGTACAGGTGGCGCTAGTTGGCAGCGAGTAATTTTTTTGTAAATGGTGGATGGAATTATAATTTATTATAAGTTACTAATAAATTAAATTAATAAACAATGGCTGGAATAGTAAAAAATATTCGTTCCTTAACAAGACATACCAACTTATTCCGTGTTTTGCCAGCACGGTCTTATTGTGCCGTAACAGCTTTAATTCAAAC
>SSSI01006491.1:0-22013 GCA_004796505.1 Oryzaephilus surinamensis
TTTATAAGTGAATAGGGGGTAAATTTGGATTCTTATTTTTCACAATTCAAATAAGATGTCAAAAATTTTATTATGTACAATTGTAATGATCCCCTTTTATATATATTATTATGTTCCAGCTGTCTTTATCCCCCTTGAAAATTGTCACATGTATTAGTTTGGATTAAATATTTCGAATTAATATATTATTTAAACATGTAATTTTTGTTGATAAATTTGAAAATTCAAATTTATTTCAAATTTTTTCTATATGACAAATATTAAATAAAATCAGAATAGAAACAACTCGCGTTTACTTCATCACCATGGCAACGCACGTGGTGCTTTTATCTCCATAGCAACGCACGTGTAGAAGATGAAGTAAAATTAACATGGGCGTTGCTATGGAAATGAAATAAACAAGTGCGTTGCTATGAATATTGTAAATCCGTCCCTGTATGGAATAGATATCGATTAGTTATAAAAGAAATCAACTATATAGACACATGTTACTTAAAACAATATTTATATAAGAATGTAAATGGTGTGAAAATAAGAACAAAGACTGCTTTTTCTTTCATTTTATACATTATTTTATTATTGTATGTTTTTGTTAAGTTTTAACGATCAATATAGTTTGAATTAATTATAAATATTACGTATAATATGTTCAACAGTTTTAATAATAATAATAATATGCAAAAAGTAGTTTACAATAATGGGCTGGGCTGTTTTCGTGAAAAAAAAAAATGTTTATACCGTTACCCTAAATATCGACATAATTTTTTAAAAACGATTTATTAGTTATTCGATGAACGATTGGTTTTTATTAATGAAAATTCAATTTTTTTTGTATATAAATATTTTTTTTATTTATTGTTGGTTAGAAAATAGGTGGAGAATTTATTTTTTATTTAACTGTTTATTCAAAAGCGTAAATAAGGAAGTTTAATTTAAATGTTTTCGATATTATTATTATAAAATTAAGTAATATGTATGTGTTTTAGTTAATAAAAAAAGTGTTATAAGGAAATGATTGTATTATTAGATTTTTCTGTTTAAAAATGTTTTTCTTCCAAAGAATAGTTCATAAATTTCCATTTATTATAGATGTGTAATTGTGTTGAAACGTAAATAAAACATTTAAAATTGCATAAAATCAGACAAGTATGAAATTGTAACTGCATTTTCTGCAATACACACTAATCGTTTACTGTTTTTTTATTTCTAAATATGTAGTATGTAGTTTTTCCATTTTTTTGTATACTTTTTCAACTTATTATGATTGCTTGAATGAATAAGATGAATGAAGAAATTTGTTCAACAATTTTAATTACTTTTATTTGAAATTTTATGTATATAAAATTTAATTAATTGTTTAATTGTCTTAATTAATATATGAGTATAAAGTTTTCCCAAAATTAATCCAATTTTGCATAAAAATCCAATTTAAAAAATTTAAAATCTATTTCCAATATAAGTAGTAAAAATTTGTTTTTTAAAATCAAAAAATAATTAGGTATGTTTGAATAATATTAAAATAAATTAATTAATTAACCAGTTTATGGTTATGTAATATTGAAAGTTTATGTTTTTGGGTCAAAAAAAAAAAAAACATTTCGACTGTTAAAAAAGCAACTTGTTGTACTTTGCGCGTGCCCTGCATCCTATATTAAATGTCAAAGAAGAAGAGCGAGAGGCGTCGTCGACGTCGTCGTCGTCTTCACAACTATTCACATACGACAATTTTCATGTCTTCGTTTCCATTTGTGGTCCAAAAGAGATGGAAGAAAGTGGAAATGAGGATGTATTAGTTCGATGTCGGTCCGCCAACTTGCTTCCACACTGTTTTTAGAGTATTATAGTGTGTGTTGTTGTTAGTTGGTGTTGTTTTGCACTATTATATACGAGTTGGTTCGTTTTGTATACGATCATTTCGTCAATTTGATTTATTATTATTATGTGGGTGGTTGTGTGAACAATTTTTTTTCCGGTATTCATGCCTGTTGATTAAAAGTTTCATGTTTTGGTGGTGGTAGAATTTTTTTCAAATATGTGACAATTTTTTGCGTCAAAAAACATTTATTTGAATGTAAAATGCTTAAAATTCAAATGCTTGAACAGCTTGTCAGCAATGAAAATAATACAGAGTGAGTGAATCGTTTTTTATTTTATTTAAAATGAGTTTTTAGGAAATTTATGTGAAAAATATACAGTTAGATATACGTAATAAAATAAATAAAGTTGTTGTAATTTTTTACTGTTTATTGAATTGTAAATATTTGTCACACGTTTTGTGTTATTAGAAATTCTTTTGTTGAAAGTTTTTTTAAAACTACACATCATTTTTTTTTATTTTAATTGTATTACAATGTACTTAGTTGACAAATAATTGTTGATTTAATCGTTTTAAATATAAATATGTGATTTCACTCTCCTTACACCTTTTAATAACATCATGTTTTATATTAGAAAATTCACTAACTTATTGTTTTTGTTTTGAGAAAGTTTTATATAATACAAATAAGTATTAAACCTAATAATATATTCAATATAGAATATTTTAGAGGTCAATTTAACAATTTAAATGAAAAATCAACCATCTGCATACTAATTATTAAAAAAAAAAGAATATCGTTTTATTTTGCGGATTGCAATTTAATTATTTGTTGTTGTTGTATAAATAATTACAATATTTATGTGAACGAAATATATTTATTGTTAAATCGTATGTATGTATGCTATTTGGGTCAGTAACAGTACTAAAACATCTACATACTATTACATTACTACTTACTACTTATAACATATATATATTTAATAATTTAGCATCACATCATCATGATTATTATATCCATGTTAGAAAAAAAAATAACATCATTTAATGCATTAAACATGATTTGCATGTCACCATTTCATATATACAGAGTGAAACCTGAAAGTTGATTGTAATTAGAAAATTGTTCCGCAAGATGGCAGTAATTGTTATAAATCACCGTAGTAAAGTTTTTCTGAAGCCTACTTAAATTGTTAGATAAGTTTTCGGATAAAACTTTAGCGAATGAAAAAGTTTTATTCAATATATAACAAAGTTTTAAAACTGAAGTGGATAAATTTATTTTTAAATCAAGTTGTATACAATTTTATTACAAGAACTTAAACATATGTATATATAGAAAGTATTTTTTTATATAAATTTGTCATAAATCACTGTGTGTGTTTCATGCCACCTGTTGGGCGATAAAATTGTTGTAATGAATTTATTTTAATATTAACGCTAGTGTTTTTTTTTGTCACTTTAAGAGAGGAGTTCAAGTGGCTTAAAAAAAAAACTAAATAAATACGTTTTGTTGTTAAATGTTATAGTATAACGATTTAAAATGCCAAGGATATGTCTGTGTATATAAAAGTATACTGTTTTTTTTCTCTCTATTAGATTGAATGATGCTTGTGTTGTAAGAGATGTGTTGTTGTTGTAAGATGCAATTAGAACATAAAAAAACACAACATTTGAACATATAGTTAAATAGTTAGAAATGAAATTGCGTTTATAACATGTTTTGTATGTCATATTATGTCTCATTTCCGGTGTTGTATTCAATAATTCAATTGAATAATTAAAAACTTCTTTTTGTTTTAATTGATGAAAATTATTTACGCTTTGTATTAAATTTATACCAGATGTGTTTATCGTTAAAAAGAGTTATATTTAATTCTATAAGCATATATAGTACACTCTTTTGATACATTTAAAATCTATTTTTATTTTATTAATATATAGGGTGTGTCAAAAAACTGAATACACTTCATTTACTGTTTATATTTTGTTACCATAGCAACGAATTGTTTTGAATTAAAAAACAAATAATTGACGTAATTTTATTAAACTGTTTTTTGAGTAAACAACTTCAAGTCCCCTGTATAAATATATATAGGGTGTATCAAAAATCAAGTTTTATCTACATCTTAAATACGCTTCTTTGTTTATATTTTGTTACCGTAGCAACGAACTGTTTTGAATTGAAAACAAAAAACAAATAATTGACGTAATTTTATTAAACTTTGTTTGTTGAGCAAACAATTTCGAATCACCCTGTATACAAAAATATACCTAGTAAATCTGATAAAATGGCATTCTGTTAAAATTACATTGTTATACACCCTGTATACATATGATTAATAGTCCATAGGCTATAATAGTTTGGGTTTTACTGTATAGTTTAGTATTAAGTAGTTAAAATCAGTGTTGGACTTAAGGCGAAAAGACATTTCTGTACTTGTATATATATTTAAAACGTTTCCCTTCACCCCACCCCGTATTCAATACGGTCCTGTACCACATGGTATCCATTAACAGACCACAATTTTAATGACGCAAACTTCTGGAGGCATATATGCATGTATATACAAGAGAAAATTTTATTAAGTATGCGGGGCATCATCTCTTCTCTTCTCTCGTTGTTACTATATGATGATGATGCTCTCTTATGTTGTTGTTGTTGTTGTTGTTGGTTGTTTGTTGTTAGCCTGATGGAATGGGTTTCCATATAAAGGGCCCTTAGGCGCCCATAATCATGGGTTTACATGTGAATGTGTATTCGGGCCGTTCATTTAAGTGAAAAATGTTTATTTTACTCTTGTTTCTAAATGAAAACTATATGTATGTGGTGTTTTGAAAGGTTTTTATATTATAAATAAATTATTTTTTTGGAAATTGGGTTTAGTTTAATTTCAAAAGTTTCACGATACATTTATTTTTATTAATATTTTCGCAAAATTTTAAAATATACTTTATCAAGTTTTTTTTTTTTTTTTTTGATAAATAATTTAACATATTGGAAAGGAAATGGCGATTACCACAGTTTATAAAATTGATTGTGTGTGTTGCCATATAAAATTTAATACATATGACGAAAAATTAATTAAAATTTATACATAATACATATATATATTATTTAGGTGTGTGGGTAATTAGCACGAAAAATGTTTATAATGAAATAGAAATTGTACGAGTATATAATACCTTATTATTAATTTATAATAAATACTTGGCTACTCTTTGTGAATTATTCAATAATTAATTGTAAAATAATTTATTATTATTATTGAGTATTGTACGTGTTGTACAAGTAGGTATACATATATATATGTATAGGAAGTTCGATGAAATGTAATTTAATTGGAATGTAGGTTGTTGTCTTGCATTATAGGTGGGGGTGGTATAGAGTATTTTTTTAATATACCATGAAAAGTAGCATAACTGATATATACAGGGTGTTTCACATGTATTTAAATTTAAAATTTGATACGTTCTGTTTAATATCATAATAAAAATAAAAATTAATTACTCACTATTAATATAAATACGTTACTCGTATAATCATAATAAATTTGTTCCAATTTATTACGAGTTCATATTTCTGATTAAGATCTATGGGTATTTATTGTGTATATCATTTTTAATTCCCCATGGCTTTGATGACATAGTTATATTATATATAAGGGTTATAAGACTTCATCTTTTTCAACAAAAATCACGAATAACTATTATGATACTCAATAAATTGAAACAATTTTTATTTCATTAACAAAAAGGAGTGAAAATAAACTTTTTGTGATGCTTTTGAACCAACGAATAAATTTTAAATGTTGCGGGGGTAGAAATTAACTATCCTTAACGTTTGACTTTGAATGAGAACTTTATTCCACCCTAAATTTTACTTACAATCTTTTAGTGTGTATATATATTACACTTTTCGTAATACATATAAAAGTTTTCGAATTTTGTTCGCCTACATGTTTTTCTCCCCTCTTAGATAAACTAGACTATTGCATATATATATTCTAACAACTTCCCTATATTGTACAAATGTAATAAATTAATGTTTGTAAAACAAGCACTTATGCAAATATATAACAGATCTTTTCCTATTAATTTCAACCCACTTATAAAACAGGGCACTGATTTATTAAAATATACAATAAGGCAACTATAGATTTCAATTTCAATGTCGTATTATATATTTTTTTTTATAGTATAAAATATTTTTTTTATTTTTTTTTTCCGTTTTCATCCCTTTTAAAGAAAATTCTTGATGGGAAACGTAGCGTAAATATCACTGTAATAAATATAGCACGTGTGTCGTTTATTTATTTTTTTTATTTCCTTACCTTGTGAATTATACAACCAACAATGCACATATCCTTTCACAATTTTTTCGTTTTGTTTATTATTTGATTACATCACGTACAATAACAATAATAATTTGTTGGAAAAAAATATGTAAAATTTTTCTCACGTTATATATATTTTGTAATTTGTTTCATTTATAATATTTTGTTGATGAATTGTAATTTTACTTTATTTATTATTAAGTATTATTGTTGTTGAAAAACGACGAGGGGAAATAAAAATGCATGTTTAGAGCGCAAACTAGTTAAAATAAAAATAAAATAATACTTTCATGGTTGTATGATTTTTATTCTTCTTTATACAGTTTTTTTTTTAAATAGTGCAGCACGCGAGGGCGTGCATGTGGAAAATTGTAAGTCAACAATTTTTGAATTACATCATTATTATGTACGTACATCTGTTTTTGAGAACAATTCGAACAAAAGACTCGAAAGAAATAAACTAGTATTTGATCGTTTTAAAAAACAGAACGAAATTGAAAAAAAATCGTACGTTGTGAATATCTGGTGTCTTTTTTTTTGTTGTTTTGTTGTGCGAAGGCGTTGCGACATTTTAAAAAGCAACTCAATATTTATTATAATGTATTTTAAGCCGAGGCCAATCGTTTTAAATTATTGTTAATACTTATAGTAATATATTTTTCCATCGCTTACAAATTGGTAGCATTTTAATATTAATTTTACGATATTGTAATAAATTACTATACAGAAGAGAAGTGAACTTTCCAATTTCCAATTTATGTGTGATGAAAAATCAATAAATGCGGAACTTTAAATATCATATGATAAAGAAACCAGGAAATTGATGCACTAATAATTAAATACACTAGGTATATTTAATATTGAATGTCATTAACCAAATTTTGTAAATTAATATTAGGAAAATCTCATTTTTTTTCAACTAATCATCTATACTGTGTGGGCATAAAACAATTTAATTTAAAATTTAAATTGAATTTTTCAAGGATTGAAACTACGAATTTATATTTAAAAAATTTTTTTCCAATATATTAAGTTATTATAATTAATATAATTATTATAATTTATATAAATAATAATGAATTGATGATGATTATAATAAAAATGATAATAAATGTATACATTAATTATCGATTTAAGCATTTACGATGAATTAAATTGTAATATAAATGACACAAATTAATACATAATAAATAAAAATTGTAATATCGTAGTTGTGGGTACAAAAAAATGTAAATTGTCTTGTGAAATATGTAAATTTTTATAAAATTTTACATAGAAATCGGCTTACATTATAAAAGTAATCAAGATTGTGGAATTATATAGTGTGAAAAAGTGGAGAAAATTAATCTATTTGAAGATAATGCAAATTATTTCTTATACTCTGTTCGATTATGGCTGAAAATGTCAATTTTTACGTCATCAATCTATCTATTGACAGTTTTGAGAACCGTTTGTAGAAATCTACAAAGTCACTATTTCAACTGTGTAAATTGCAACTTTTTTAACGAATTTATTTTAAAATTGTAAAAAATTTATTTCTCCCTTTTAAATAAAACATCTGGACATAAAAATATAGATTGTGAACCGTGTCGAAAAATGATTGACAACAAAAAAAATGTGATATTATTCTCAGATCAAAGGGTTGTTTTTAATTTTGTCATCCATTAAATTCATTCGGTGTATCAATCACAGTTTTATAAATATCAAACAAAATATAAATATGCAAATATAACGGTTTTATTATTGGAAATTGGTTTTCCATGTTGTGTTTTTGTTTCAACAGTTCATTAGGGTTTATTTCAACAAAAGAACTGTTTTAAGGATGTGGAAAAAAAATAAAGGGGAAGAAACGAAATAAGTTCCTTCCGTTCCTTATGACAAGTACACCTTTTTTATTTATAACATTCATATTTATTTAGAGTGTAAATGCGGTTATGGTCTATAGAATTTTCCGGTTATTAAGTGTAATAAATTTGTTTTCGAGTAGAAAGAATATAATTTTTGTGTACTACAATTTTTTTTTTACGAAAAATTTTGATTCAGATAGATGGTAAAACTTTTCGAAAGTAATAAATATTATAAAGTTTTATTTTGAATTTATGATAACCATTTTAAGGAAATTGCATATATTTTTCAATTTGATTTATCGATACATTTTCTTTATTAAAATTTTCTATATATGTATATTTTGTTAAAAAACATGTGTGCCCACAATTAAGGGTTGGTTTTAATGAAAAAACGTCATGCATGGCACAATAAACTCATTTATTTCTTATTTTTATTGTATAAGAAAATAGGAAATTATATGAAACCTGTTTTTTTTTTTTATCCAACCCCCTTAATATAGATTAATTGTAATCCTTTATATAAATTTGCATCAATTTCTATTTTAAACCAATTATGTACACATCAAAAGACATGAATTGACGCCCCAAACACGAGGGGTGGTTTTATTATTTCGTAAAAAAAGAACACAGCAAGCTAGCTAATTATATAAATTTGGTCAAATATAAAATTTTGAATATTTTTTTGGCGATTTTGAGTGCATTCTATTTTTTTTTTATATTATATTGTCGATTGTGCGTCAATGGGGATGAAATGAAAGAAACAGTAGGGGTGCTCTTATGTTAATATTTAAATTTTGTGTGTTGGTAAGCCCCCCTATTTTTTACTGATCACTAGATTACAACACCTTGGATCACCCCTTGTCCCGTTTTATTGTTTATGATGTACAGGGTGGTGCCCTTACAAGTCCAATTTAAGAGAACCGAGAGAAAAAAATTTTATTTTATTAAAAATTTAACTTTATAACAAATTTAAGAGTAATTTTCATTCATTTAACTTTGTGTTTGGTTGATTAAAGGGGGTGGGGGTGGTTTTATTTGAGAACAAACCTAATGATTTCTTAATTATTTTTTTGTCATTTGAAATTAAAATTAATGTTTTCGTGTAAATTGTAAAAATCATTTAATAAATTACATTTTCAACTATTCATCCCCTTAACTTTTTTTATATTTTGTAATTATGGGGGTGATTTGATATAAAATTTTATGAGAAAACTTTTTTATATCTTGAATTTTTCTTCTAAAATTCACGCTTTATGAGTAACCTGTTAAAAATCGATTGAAAAATTTTTTTAAATTGAATTTCATTAAATTTCGCTATATTGTGAAAGTCTTAAATTAGTTTTAAAAATAAAAACATTATTTTTTATTAGTTCTAATTATGGCTATTAGAATTTAATAAATAATTCATAAAGCATGCGTTAAATCTACCCTTTAAAATTGTTCTTAATTGAAATAATTGTTTAAATTTAAGAAATTTTTTTTTCCTAAATCTTTGTTTGAACACCCTGTACATTCTATTGTATAGTTTTCTATTCATGAATGATAAAAGTGACGCATATTTCGGGTGTTGACAGTGATTGAATGGAATAAGTGTAGAATTTCATTAAAATTTTTTTTTCACCATTTAAATAAAACTTGTCATTTTTAACACTAGGTATATTAAGATCGTAATCGGTCTATGAATAGAACCTAGTCTTTAGATAATAACAGTAATTACAAAATAGGACTTTCTTTTTGCCATTATTGCAAAAGTGTTACAAATTTAAAAAGAACTTCAAAAGATAAATTACAGGGTGATTAGAAAATGTTTCAATTTTGACCGTTGCACGTAAATGGAAATTTATTTAGGGCGAAAGATTGTACAATATGGGGATGTTTCGTCCACTAGACCGTGTCACCACACGCGACCAACTGACAAATCTGTCAAAAATGATTGAAAAGCCAAATATATATGTATGTATATTGTTGTTTAAAACAGTGCAGTTATTTAATATAAGGGTGACAATGATGAATTTTGTCGTATAAACTGAAAATGGTTTTTTTCATATACCGTGAAAATGGAACCCTTTTGCCAATTGTGCACCTTTTTTAGGCCATTGACTTGATGGGGGATGATAAAAAATTGTTTAACCCTCTGTATATGGCAAAAACAGTTAAACTACACGATTTATACAATTGTTCCACCCTGTTTATTGTTATAATTTTTTTTTGTGAGTTAAGTGGCAGCTTGTTTGTTTGTGGATCTAATCGAACCACCTTAAAATGTGTACAATTTCCCGAAAAAGCAACTTTTCACATCATTAATTCAACATTACAAATTACACTAATAATTTTCTATAGAATTTCATTTCGTACAAAAATAATATAATAGTGTGAAAAATAGATAAAATGAAATATAAGTAAAAATTTTAATTGACACTTTGTATACAATTTGATTATATGATAAAAACAATTACTTTTGGTTCAGTAACCCGAAAATATATGAAAAAAAAAGAGCCGCATTGATGATGACCCTTCTAAAAAAACAATTGTTATTCTCAGGTATTATATAAAAGAATAATAAGAAAATAATATATAAATAATAATTGTAAGGAAACAAGTGAGTATTAATTAAAATGGCAATAAAGGCACCTGTTTTTCAATCGATTAATTATATTCTTTTTTATAATATTATTCCATTACAATTAAATAATTTTGTATTGTAATTTTTTTCTATATGATTATAATTGTATTTATTAGATTGGAACAGACTTTCACTTGAATTTTTTTTATAAAATAATAGTTTCACCCTTGCATTATTATTGTTATAGAACGTGCCCTAAAAATGATTTCACGAATTAATAGATAAAATATAGAAAAATCGTAAAGCATCTGCTAGTCTATAAATTATAATTTAGTTTTACACTAGTATAGTTTTTAAGACCGTAGAAAATATGGGATTTTTATCCCTTAACGAGATAGTACCAGGAAAAAAAGGTGATAAACATCTGTCGATTGTAAGTGTTATTGATGGAATTGGGGCCAATTCTGATGAAAACATCATTTAACTGTACGTTAATGTTAAATTAGTGTTGTGGTTAAATTGTAACAGTTTTGCGTTTTTTTTTCATTTTTGTGGAAACTGTTAGTTCTTGTTGGAAAAATTGAAACGATTAACGAAAAAATGATTACGTTTTTATGACTTTTATTATTATTTTTTTATATTGTCTGAGTTTGTATTATGATAGAAATGAAGTTTTTCGTCTGCGCTTTTGTTGCAAGTAAAAGAAAACTTCAATTTTACACGAGAATGGATTTTCTGAATTGTTCAGAAAATGAATGACTCACACTGGATGGATTTTTATTTTGTATTAAGGGAGGATTGAAATTTTATGGCAATAGAAATAAATTGATGACGAATCATTTTATTGTCTCGAAAAATCGGAAAATTAAAAATTTTACCAGCATAATAATTTCTTTCTTAGTATTTTATGATTTAAAGATATAATTGACAGGTTTTGGAACTAGGAAATTGTTGATAAATTTTATCAAACAGTCAAAGATAAAGAAATTTGTTCAATTCATCATACTATTGATGATTTATTGATTTTTTTTTCGAAAAATAAATGTTTACTGATGTCTTTTATAAGATTATATTATGTATTGTAGATTTTTCATAAATATTCTAAGAAATAGAATAGAAGGGGATAAAAAAATATCTAAAAATAACTGCTAAGAAACTAGATTACTATTTTGGAATTTTTCAAAAAACTTGACAAATTTCTTAAGGAATTTCTGGTGCTTAAAATTTGTTAAAGGCCTTATTTCCAATTCAGTTTGTTTTGAAAATTGGTTAAATTATTTCGAATAGAAACTACATACATATGTATTTTTCAATTTAGATAAAATAATTGAGGAAATTCAAAAATATGTATTTGCAGGTGCAAAAAATTGAATTCTACTTCATTTTACAAAACTTCTTCGCAGCCATTTTAAATCCTTATCAACACTTGTGAAAATATGCATTTCAAAAAAAAATTTTAGGTTAAGTGTCTAATTATTTGCATTCCAAAAAAGTTATCAGATAAGAGATTTGTATAATCAAAAATCAAACAAGTTTATTGAATATTACGTCCCTATTTTGGATGAATTATTATATGTGAGCAAGAAAATACCATTAGGGATCCATATAGTATGGGGGGAAATAGAAAATATTGTATAACAAAACGAGGAATAGGCACCATATAGATATAGATGAGAGGTTCTCTCTTCCTCCACTCTTCACCATATACTTTCTGTTTTTATTTTTGTTGGTAACCGGCATTCGGACTGTGACTGTGTTGGGGGCACTGTGGTATGTGGAAGGCCTCCATCGATATAATAATTTTAGTTTGATTCGTGCGTAGATCCAAGCAACTTGGTGCTCTACGTGCATTTCAGTAAATTCATATACGCATAAACACGTGCATTTTGTAATTTCGTAGTAGTAATTCTTTGATGCACGTGCATTTTTCTCTACACACACAGGTGGTTTTTATTTAAAAAGACGTTTAACCGTTTCAACCCCTTTTGTGTTTGTTATTTGCAAAAACAGGTTCTTAAATTTAAATGGGGGATTATTTATAAAATTTTTGTTGTAATGATTGGAATTTGATTTTTTTTTTGTTTTGTTTTGTGTGTTTAAAATTAGTGTGTGATTTTTGTGTGCAATAATGTGATTCAATTGATTCTTTTTTTTTTTGGATTTTGTTCTAAATGGGGTTGAAAATGCGTTATTTTTCTGCTGGACATCGTGAATCTTACACATTAATTGCTAGGAAAAGATATGTTAAAAAATTGTAAGTCATTTTTTATTCCCTACATTTAATGTATAACCTAATTTATAAGATAAATTATTCATAAAACCACCTGCTCATTAATTAAATTAATTAATTAAATTGGGAACATGTGGTTTTTTTTCCAAGTAGCCCTCAAATCAAAAAAATTGGGCAATTTATGTTTAGTTTTGTAAAAGGCGTCTAATTTATTAAGACAATAATTAGAAAAGTGAAATAATCAACGAAAATTATTAATCATAATTTTTTATTTATTGCATGATTTGGTAATAATTGTATTCGATTTCGTTACGAATTAAATCGCGACACAAATCTAATTTTTTTTTTCGATTTCTGTGTAACTTTTACTTAAAAATTGGAAAAGGAAGCGCATAACAATTTTCCGGTCAATTTTAGATAAATTTCCTTTATTTTGTGTATAAATGTTTAACAAATTTTATGTTTTTTTATTAAATATCTTTCGAACATAAACAAGTTTGATAGAAATATTTCAAGTTAGTTTCGACATAATTGAACTGAAATATGTAATTATTTTACCACTGAAGGCACAAATTTATTTTATATATAGCAAAAAAATTGTTCCAACCAAAGAAATTGTAAATTTCTTGAAGAATCAATTAAAATAAATTTTTAAGTTGGATCTTCTAAATTGATTTGATTCTTTTATTGTGTTGTTTGGTCTTTTTGTCCAATTAAAACTTATATTTGAATTGTATATTTTTCATTCAATTGAAACTTTTGTAAATTTATTCGTTCTTTTTTTTTTCATTATATTATTGTTTGGAATAAAATGTTTTATTCAAGTCTCTTAAGGAACGAATAATAATATATAAAATGTTGAAAATGTTGTGTGGTTGGAATAATATTTATATTTATGCATAAAAGTGTTTTGTTGCAATTGTATAAAGTTGTTACTTTAAATTTTATGGTTTATTTTTATTGTAATTGTAATACAATACGTTAGATTTTCGTGTGACTTGTGAATTTTTATTGAATTTCATCTTATAGATGCCATAAAATTGTATACAGAGTGTTTAAAGTTGTTATACTCGCTGCGCTCGCTCCGCTACAAATCGTTTTAATCATACAAAATAATGCATTTTATAACTAGTTACTGTTAGAAAATTATTATTTCATAGAAAAAGCGTCTTAATTGTTGAAATATATACAAGGTGGTGCGTGTTTCTCACAAATAATAATTATATCTGTTATAATAAATTAATTCATTTTGTAGAGAATTAAATAAGGAATCGTTTTTGTCTTTTGTAATTTTTAATTTAAACGAACGGTTTTAAAGAAAACTGCAAAAATGTAATAAAAAATGGTCATCCTGTATATAAACATCGAAATGTCATACAGTCGAGTTAAATGAAGAGGAAAGATCAAAGTCCTTATAACAATATATAAGACAAAATTACAAAACACTATGAACTGCAAATCATAACATGAATAATTGAAGAATAACTAATTACAGATCACGATTTGATGTAATCGTGACCGCATCAAAAATATAAAATGCGAAATCTTTAATATATATATTAATATATTGGCAAAAGGGAGAGTTACAAAAAAAAAAATAGACATATCTACATTTTTAATCATCCAATTCAAATAATAAATTGATCATCAGCGTCACGTGCATCGGGAAACTTTTAATTAACCAAAACTGAATTATAATAAATGATTTGCACTAGTTAAACTTTTATGTAATAATACAATGTAAATTGATTATTAATCATTTTTTATATACTATTTATTGTTAAGCAAAAGTGAAAATCAATATATATAATACCGGAGAGAAGAAGAAACGGTTCTGGTTTTGTAATGTTATGTTTTTTTCATCTCTTTCTATTTATACAAAAGAATGTAATCGTTTTCGGTCATCCAAAATGATTGCAAAACATTTTTTTAAAAAATGAGACATAACGATTTATATCGTAACATTAATTTTTCAATTTCCAATATTGGATTTAATAACAACAGTTACATTTTAACTGTGTATTTTCGAAATATTAATAGTGATAATAGAATTTAAAATGGGTTAATAAAATATTTTTGAGGTTTCCTTTATTCAGTTTCATGTGTAAAAAGAAATCTATAACAAAAACGAATCAAAGAATGCCAACAACAAGAGGGATTTTTATGAAAGTAGGCTATATGGGTTTGACGTTAATCTCATGTCAGTTTAGAATAGATTATACGCTGATAAAATATTTAAATGAAATTATTATATAACGTTTCGTACTTTGTATTATTATAATCGTTTGTTGAGGTTATGTAATACAGTTGTCAACATTTTATAATCTACATACCCTGTATTTTAGTGATTTGTAATGAATACTGCCATCTTTAGTATAAATTAAACGTCAAATGTTTAATATTGGAATGATTCTAATTTTATTTTCCAAATAAACAATAAAAAAATTTAATCGATTTTATTATTGTGTACAACATTGAATATTTTATTCAATTTTATTGCCAAAGATGTAGTTGTAATTTTTATTATTATAGCAATTGTAGGAGGCCATGAACATTAATTCGAACCAACCTTCATTTTATAGTACATAAATAGGGTTTGTGATGTGTTGCCATAGGAACGATAAAACAATTCGTTTTGTTGTTATGGAAACGTAAAAATAAGCTTTGAAACGAGGGTAATGGATTATTAATATTAAAATTTGTTGAATTATTTTATACCCAGCCTACTATTATTATATTGTATAGAATTTTGAGAATTAGTTTAATTATAAATTGAAACGAAATTTATTATACATATTTTTTTTTAGTACAATGATAATTAGATAAAAATACTGATAACAATTATGTTAACATTATTTTTTTTATTCTCACTTTATTTATTCAATTGGATTAAATGAAACTGTAATTTGTTAACATAAATTTTAAATAAAATTACAGATTTCTATAATTTAAAACAAATTTGTTTGAATTGAAATTAAATTGTGTGTGTGAATTTTTCTCAGTGTAGATTACAATTTAATTGGAAATACATAAAAAAAATAGAATTCGCACGTAATTATGTATGATAATAAAACGGATATTGTAAAAAAAATATTGCACATGTGTTTCTTCTTAATTTGCTTCCGAACACAAAAAAATAAATATACAAGAAATATTGCATATTATTTTTTTTTGACAGAGGGTATAAATCTTGTCATTTTAACAATATGTGACCATATGGTATTATTTATTTTTGCCAGTCCTGTCTTATTATGGCCAATGACACGATTTTGTAATAATTCAATTGTATTTGAGTAAAAGAGTTGGTTTTTTTAGTAATTAAATTGCTTGTTTTCACTTTCTACAATTATTGAATTGTTATTTTAAAAGTTAAGTAATTATTTTTTATTATTAAAATGTTTCAATTAAACTTGTTGTGTTGTGTGTTGTTTTACCATATAAATCTAATACATACTTATTTTAGAATTACTTTCTACAGTATATAAAATAGGAAATTTATTTACTAGAAAAGATATTAATCTATAATAATATTGTAAAACTAAAAAATGTACAAATAGGAATTGAATATGTGATGAGTCAAACAAAAATTATAAATTAAAATACAAAATTTATTTGATTCTTTAATAAATATTGCTAAGGTGTCATGTGACAGATATATACGAAAAAAAAAAAAACTAATAAAATTTATATTAATGCTGAATTTATTTTATTACTTGTTTTACGCAACTAAATATTATTATTTATTTCTATTATATTACAGTTCTTTTTCCTCTTCTGTTGAAATTTTATGCAAAAAATTCATGCTAGCGTAAAAAATTCACTGTAAATTTTTTATAAATTTACATATTATACCAAAATTTAATGGATGCATAATAAATTTTCGTTTCGTTTGTAATTTAATATTTGTGTGAATTTCGGGAAAAGTTTAACACACACACAATCTAGTTTGAAAAACTTTTTAAACGGTTTTTCTAAGTTTTCTAGAGTTTGATTTGACGGAAACTCGTTATAAATCTGCACGGTGGTTTTTTTTTTGCACCGGATGTATTATAAATTCCATAATAACTATATATTATTACGTATTTGAAATTAGTAGGTATTTTTCTGGTAAATAATATACAAAACACATTTCCACCCCTGATGTGTGTGTTGAATATGAGGGGTAGATAAAGCATTCTCGTGCCATATTAACTGATCAGATTAACAAAATGTCACTCAAACACACGTGCTACACAACCCCCTGTATATGTTGAGGGGGTGTATGTTAAGTTAATTTATTCTGTGGTTGATTTTTCAGATGAAAGATGTTAAATTAACAACAGATGGATTTTACTGTTAAAAAATTTCTAATCTAGTTACATATTTATTTTCTAAATTTTTGTAATCAAATTTATTATGCAATTTTATATATGTAATTTTTCGTTAAACAGAGCAGAAATCAATAGAAAAACATCAGTATAATAATTTTCCAGCGTGTCTCTTTGTGTTGTTGTTTTCGATAAACATAAACATTATCGAACACAGGCTTTTTACACTTTATGTTAAAGTTATGTACAATATAATGTTAAAGTAGAAATTGATTTTTTTCCTATTTTTTTTTGTTCTAGAAGACAACATCAAAGCAACACAACATGGCATGGTACGACGTTATCAACACCACAACAACAGCCAACAAATAATTTACAACAACAAAATGTAACACCAACAACAACAACAACAAATGAACGTTTATTAAAAGGCACAACATGTGATTTGTTTGAATTGTTGGAAAAGGCCCAAAGTTCACGTTTAGATGACCAAAGATGCGTATTACCGGCTTATTTTAATCAGGTTAGTCTCGAATTCTAATATTTTCGCACCGAAATCATGTTTGTGGGGGATGAAAACACAGGGTTGAGTCAGCAGAATACATTTGGGGATAAGCGACAATAAATTCGTAGAACTAGAAATTCATTTTAAAGGGAATGGAAATAATTAAACAGCTTCATATTGTTAGTTTGAAGGGAAAGTTTTGAAACAAAACTAATTTACTTACTACTAATTACTCCATCTCTTGTTTAGTATGTAAAAACTACTTTACCGATAATGTATAATGTTTTTGCCAACTACGTTAAAACGTACTATAGTTGGTTTTTGAACATAACGTTCAATTAAGCCAATAATAGATGACTGAAACTGGAATGTTTATATAAATAATGGTCCAATAATTATCTAAACTACACATTTACACTATACGACTATGTAATACTAATTTAACTAATGAATCAATGTGGCAAAACTACCACATTTCTATAATATACATTGAATGTAAAGTAAAATGCATTCAATTTACATAAAATAAGATTTATGTTTCGATTCATTTTATATTATAAAATACCTACAAGCGGTTTTTATGTTAAATAATAATTATACATTTATATAGGGTTGTTATATATTTTATTAGAACACGTGTGTTATACGTATAATATTTTAAATTGTCATAAATCAGTTTATTATGCAATCTAAATGAAATTTTTCCAATATTAACAAAATTATAAGAATTTATTCTATTGTGAAATCAATTTAACGTATCTAAAAATGGTAAATTAGATAAAATATCATGTTTTTTTTTGCAAATTAATTGAATAAATTTTGTTTACTGCCATCTGTTAAGTGTCAATGATAATAATTTTTGTTTGGTAATTTTACGTGTGGTTTTGCTCCAAATATTTCTTAATTGCAATAAATCCAGTATGTTATTATGTTTATATATATTTTTTTTTTATTAAAACAAAAACCAGCTAATTTACAAATTTTTATTTGAATTATGTAATCTATATAGACGTCTGAAAATGGTAAATTGCAAAAAAAAACTGTTGAATGTCATGATAAAAATTTATTTAACATTCATTTGTACAATAATTACATGTTTGTAAATACTTTATTTGTTTTTATTTCTATATTTCTTTTGATGTGGTATTAATTACCGCCATCTATAGATAAATTACACGTGCAATTTATACAATAGCCTTCTATGTTTTATTGTTTTCTACAATAAAAAAATCAAATTTGAACCATATATTTTTACAAATTACCTAATTGTCATAAACTTTTACTTTATTATTATATAAATCATTTCAAATCAAATGATTTTTTTCAGCAAACAAAAGAATTTCGCTTACATAATATGATTCATGTGTCCAAAAATGGTAAATTGCACATTATATGTCAGTGTTTCCAAAAATGTTGAATGTCATATAACTATATCGTGAAATTAAAATAAACAATGTCGAACAAAAACTATTTAATAATCATTTTTGTTTAACAAAAAAAAAAAAAAAAAATTATAATAATTAAGTGTTGTGTGAAAATGAATGTGGTTTTTAGCGCCCACCTCTGCTATTTTATTTATTATTATACTGACCACACTATTATTATAATTATAATGTTGTTGAATGGATTTTATTTAAATTTTTTCTCCTATTATTTAATAACAATCGCATTGTGGGGAGATTTGTCTAATTGTTGCTACTGGAAATGGTAGCATTTCCTTTATAATAATTATTATTTATTTTGTTTTATGCGATTTTATATAGAATTTTTCCACCTACTGACGAGTTTACCTTGTTCATTTTGCAAAATATGAATTAGGTCATTATTGTAGGCGATTCTCGTCTTAAACAAAAAAAAAAATGAACTTCCTTAAAGCACAATTAATTAATTGCGCCAGTTTTATATCATTAAACAAAAATAATTAGTTTTATTCATAAATATATATAAAATAGGAAAGGATTTCCGAGTTTATGTTGTTTTATTTTTATACCAAACTCATATATATGTATTTGCCACAAATTATACAATAATGTATAAAAAACTAGAGTGTTATTTATTAAGGTCGTTTTCAGTTATTGTATTTGTTGTAGAAAAACGTTAACATTACAATTTATTCGTCATTTCAACCTTGATTGTTTTGTAAAACACTAATTATGTATGCTATTACATAAAGGCATTATTATTAATCTCGCAATGAATAATTTTCATTTCATATGTAGGTTGTTTTATGTGAAAATAAAGAAATACAAGTTTCGTAACGACATTTTCTTAAATATATCACATTGTCGTCGTATATTACACAGTTTTTTTGTGTTTATGAAAAGTTTTGACATACTAGAAAATTGGAAAATTGTTAAATTTATTGCTTATTTTCTTTCCATTTAGTTTTATCACAATTTTAAAAAAGTTTTAAAACGCGTCTGTAGGTTAGGCAACCAGTTTTACTGCAGCTAATGTTTGAGCTGTTGTTAGCAGATGGCGCAACATGTTCCATTTTCATATTTTTGTTTTAAATTCAATTTCCTTTATGAAATTGTTGAACAAATTAAATCATTTCAGTAAATAAATGTAGAATGTAGATAAATATAACAGGAAATAAGATAAATGAATTTGTAGAAGCTATAGAAAGGTGAATTCTTGCATCCTTGCAAATGAAATTAAAAATTTTTAGAGAAAGCATAGAAAAAAGTGCCTACAGGCTATTTCCTTTTTACACTGAAACGTTATTTTTAATTGTATAATATAGTTTATAAAGGATCCTTTTATCTTTGTGAATACATAATGGAAGTTGTTGATACATACAATTAAATATTACATACATATTACGATATTAAAACGGATGTTAGATTATTAATACTTAAATAAATACAGATGAATAAAACTAAAAAAAAAAAGACGAGAGGAAAAATACTTAGTGTATTTATTGCTTTAAAATGTTCGTAAAATATTCGCAAAACTTCATTTAATATTCACTATTTAGCCATTAAATTATAAACTTCAGGTATACTAGTAGTATATCAGTGATAAAATTTTAAATAATTTTATTACAGGGTAAAAGTAATATATTTGTACAGTTTTTCTCTTTCTCCACAGCCATAAAATTCCACCCTCATCAAATAAACACCAAAAGGTGAATTTGTTGCTATAGAACACCGCAAAACACGGTTTATAATCGTTTATTTTTTTTCTGCAATGTAATTATAGCCATCATGTGTTTAAATTCAAGCAATTTTCATTAGTTACACGTAGATTTATTTATTTTTTTGATAAAATTTATTTGATCCTAACCCATTACTGTAACTAGTTTTCACTATCTAGAGAAACACCCATTCAATTTAGAACCCTTTATATCAATTCTCCAGTAAATATAGTGCTGTACTATCATTTATCTTGATTGAAAAGTGAAATACTCAAAGGTTGGTGCATTAAACAAATTAATTTATCATATTTTTTTTAAAAACATCGTTGCTTTATGTTTTACAAACGAAATTGTGGTGTCAGAAACTAGACCAATTTTTTTTATAAGTTGTTTTGTACAAGCTAGCGCCATCTGCATTCGTCAATGGTAAATTTTAGTGTAATTTTACGTATTGCATGCAAATTTCGCTCTAATTGTTTTTGTTTTCGTTTGTAAACAAGATTAAGGATTAAAGGGATGCATTTGCCATAATAAAAGGTTAATTGAAAAAAAAAACGAGCTTGAATGATTTTTTTTTCGTCACGTGTACGATACCGTACATACAAAACACCTCCACATTTTGTCGACACGAAACAATTTTTCATTGTCACTCTCTAATAATGTCAGTTCAGATCGTTTGTTACATTTCAAAACTGATTTAAAAAGTATATATTCCCTCCATTATATGTCGTATGTGTATATAAGATAAATCGATTTATTATCCATAATATTTTAAATCAGTTCGTATAGAAATAAAAAAAAGTAGCATATTTATGTCAAAATGGAAAATATTATGGTAAAACATGTTTTCGCGGCCGGGTGCATTTATATCACAAGATTTATGAATATTCTTATTAGGGGTGTAATTTTTCTTACAGTTTCCTTTAAAATCAATTATTGTGACGGTTGATAAAACAACGAATGATTTTGTATTTATAGTGCAATTGTAGAATTGCTTGTTCACACGGATTTCCTGTCAATATCTTTCTTTTTTATGATTTTTTTTTATAGTTAGTATTTAATTTTAATGCACGTCTAGTCGTCGTGAGACGAAGAAAATTTTATTCGTCTCGTCCACTTTTTTTTCCATTTCGCATTAAATTATTATTTAATATAATTATAAGGTGTTGTTGGTATTTAGTTAGTTTTCTCATGAGGTTACAGTTAACGGTGTAAAATTTTGTAACATATGATTGTTTTCTAAAATATAATAGAGGGAAGTATACAGGG
>SSSI01006500.1:0-10616 GCA_004796505.1 Oryzaephilus surinamensis
ATTTTGGCTTTATTCAAGTAACAATTATATTGTCACTCTTGACAAGTGCATTTCTAATATATCATTTCCGCCCATGTGAAAAAAAGTTTCATAATTTGTTTTAGGTATATTTATAAAATCATCGAATGAAAATGAGTCTATGCATTATTAATAAATTAAATCTTGTTAATTGCATCTTTTAATTAATGTACGTAAACACCTTTATATCTTTATAATTTATATGAACACAAATCTTTCAACATACTCATTAAATTTTAGAATAATTATGGTGATAATCTTCTTTCTAATATTCGGATAGGCATTACAAGTTACAAGCAATTTTGATGGCAATGTAATATCAAACCTTGATTAAACCCTTCTGTTACGCCAATGTCTTGTTCTACGCCAATGATTCAATGAAGTAGATTTTGTACATGAAATATATTGTTTCCTGTAAAATGAAGTTTTCTATAACATTACCAGCCGCATTTATTAATTAAATTGACAGCTTTGAGCTTATGCTTATTGTTGTGTTCGTAATTCCACAAAGATTTAACAAATATTTTAAACTTTATGCAAAAAAGATACCTAAATATTTTTCAATATTCACTGAAAATCTTAAAAATGAGCTCTAATAATTCTATTGATCAAATTAAACAGAATGTGATTCTTACAAAACAAACCATCGCTGAGTTAAAAAATGAGGTTAATTTCCAAATAAAGGAAAATTTAAGAACAAAAATAATTATTTTGACTGTTTCAGCTTAATGTGTTAAATAAAGAATACAATGTGATGCTATCTCAGCAATTGCGAGAAGAAAACAAACAATTACTCTTAGCTGTTGAAGAAGCACGTAAAAATCTAATCAATCTAGAAATAAAAAATGGTGTAAAACAAATTCCAGTTCCAAATCAATCGGTTGTTAACTTTTATTCTGAAACACCTGCAGTGCAACAGCAAGAAGTAAAACCTGAAGCGTCCGTAAGAACAGAAAATCCAGCTCCAAAAGCGAAAAAAGACAAGAAACCGAAAGAACCGAAACCATCAACTCCTGCTGCACCCGAATTGCCAGTCGACATTGGTAGATTAGATTTGCGTGTAGCTAAAGTGGAAGACGTTCAACGACATCCAGACGCTGACACTCTCTACGTGTTAAAAATTAACTGTGGTGAAGAAAAACCACGCACCGTGTGTTCTGGTTTAGTGAAACACGTTCCAATCGAAGAATTACGCAATCGATCCGTACTATTACTGTGTAATTTGAAGCCAGTAAAAATGCGTGGCATCACTTCTGAGGCAATGGTGATGTGTGCCAGCAGTGAAGCTGGAGTTGAAGTTCTTTTACCACCAGATAATTGTCAACCAGGCGATTTGGTACAATGTGGCGACTATACTCGTCAACCAGACCCTGTAATGAATCCAAAGAAAAAGATATTTGAAACAGTTGCGCCCGATTTACATACAAATGATGCATTAGAAGCGTGTTATAAAGGTGTTCGATTAGAAGTTCCTGGGAAAGGCTATTTTACATCAAAAACATTGAAAAATGTGCCAGTCAAATAAAATTTATTCATCAAATTGTGCTGTTATGTAATATTCAACATAAATTTGCTTATCGTCGTTATTTATTACTAATTGAAAACCTAATAATCCTGATTCTCCTGTTGATATTGCGACTTTACTAGCATAATGCATTACTTTTAATAATAAACGAATATTTGTGAAATTGTATTGTCCACTAGTTAATTCGGTACATTGAAACAGGGTGACGGGTTCCGAATGTTTCGATATATTCACTTCAGATTCACCCTGAGAAAAATTAATTCAATACATACATTGAATAAATTCGTATCAAGAATTCAACTTACAGACACACCATTTGTTGTTAATGTAAAAAACGGTGCAGTTGGGCTTAAAGTAAATCGTACTTCGTCTGCCGAATTGTCCAGTCTTTGCAATAACTCCACAAATATATTTGCCTCTACAACAATTTTATTCAAATTGCATTCTTCCGACAAAGTCAGATCATTAAAATCTCCTAAATTTAGTGTTTGTATTTCACAATCTACGGTAATATTTTCTTCATTATGCTTCATTCTACGAAAAACGAAATTATTATATATATTAAATTCGTACATATTAATCAAACTAACAATAAGTATAATGGAGTATTTACGTCTTTATAAGTAAGTTTAACGCTCGGGTTTGTGTCGTCCCCAAAAATATTTAAAACTTCTGTAAATGGTTTTAAACTTATTTTAAATTTGACTTCTTCGTTTTTTGCTACATAATAATTTGAGAATATATTGCAAGGAATGTAAATTGATGTTTCAATACATTTCATTTCGTCTAATGTGATTTTTAAACCTTCTTCCATGGGTCGGATTATAGCAAGCTAAAAATAATATTTACAATTATAGACTTTTTGAAATACAAATATAAACGAAAACTCATTACGTCTTGAAACATTATAGACCGTAAAACGTTCAAAATCATTTTAAAATCAGTTAATTCGGCGCAAAATAACATTTTTTTCATTTTGAATTTAATACAAAACTAGGTTAGAAAATCAAAACCAGTATACGTAAGGTTTGCCAACACTGAAAATGTAAATCACTAACAAAAGCGCCATATTTAAAAACAAAACTCGTTCTAATTTAATTTTCCATGCAAAATTAGCAAGTATAACGTAAATAACACGAATCAAGATAATTTTTTATTTGTTTATTTTTAAATTTACAATGTTTTTTTATAAAGAAAAATAAACTTATGCAAAAAAATATCTATTCAGTTGAAAATAGAAAAAAATAAGATTGTTTTCAATAATACCAATTTTTTTTTAATAATAATTATTATCATAAATTAAAGAATGTTTTATACAAATATTATTGAAAACATGTTTTATTTTAGAAATTATTCACTATTATTTTCAACCACTTTCCTTAGTTTCATAATTCACATAACACTATTTAGTTACAGAATTTTTTTGTATGATTTTAGTACGAACAACATTACAAATTTTATTTATCTTCTAAGCCATGCGATGGTACGTCATCATTTACTCTGACTGAACTGGCAACAATCTCTTGAAACGATTGTTCCAAACAATGTTTCAATTCTGCATATGACACAACCAAAATACTTTGTTCATCTCTTGACATTAAACAAATTTTTTCTGGTACACCCGTATCTAATTTATTTAAACATTGTATTATATGTGCCATATCAAGCCAAGGCTGTCCCTCTTCAGTAACCTGATGGAATACATAATCGCGAAATAATTTCAACATATAACGGTCACCAGTTTCCGCCCAAGTACCATCCAAATTGAATTCGGGCCGTTCATTAATCGTTGCCAATTTGGCCATCAAACGGAACAGACGTCCGTTTTGTACTTCTTTAGATAATTCATTGTCAAGTACTTCAATATGATTATGTAAGTTATCTAATTGTGTATAAAATCGCGCACCAATCATTGGCATTAAATCAGTTACACTGCGACGTTGTTGTGTCGACAATAAATACATAATTAAATTACGTAAATCTGATGTATATGAACGACTGACCATTTCTAATGCTGTCGATATGTTCTCACGTTGCACAGCCATTGTTGATTTACATGCTAATGCTAACACCAATTTACCCAATGCTGTTAAATCTTCTTGTTGATATAATTGTACCAATGCTAAATGATTTACCGACGTATTGGCATCGTAAAGGACCACATCCATCACACCCAGACAGCTTAATCTCAACCTTAAATAACAGTTTTAGAAATTTTTATTAATTATTATAGTTAATTTAAAAAAATTTCCCAACAAAAATGATAAAATAAATATGTACTCGGATAAATAGTAAATTTTTTACGTGAAATAAAACTTTGTTTACCTGTTTCTTGTAGTGATGATAATTTTCGTCGGATCTAAACTTCGACAAGCCAGTGCTGAAGCATGAATAATTCTTAAAGCCGATGTCAATTGTATAATATAATTCCATATTAAAGATTCAGGTAATTTATTATTTTGTTGGTGTCTCATTAAATTATTTTTCTGATAACTGTAAGGCCTTGGTGTTGTATTATCTGTTAAAAATGGGTCACTATAACCAATTTGATCTGGTGAAAAATGTTTATTTAATAATGTTTCTGATCCAGGATGATAATCATATACAAATATCATTGAATTATCACCAAACACTTTTGTTGTAAATACTTCTTTCAATTGTACAATATTGGAATGATTTAATTTTTTCCATAATTCAACAAATGCCATACATTTTGTATTTTGTAAACGGAAACCATGTATTCTACGTAAACAATAATGTGAGCCAGTTTTTATATGGGTTGCTTTGTACACAGTCGCTTGGTAGCCTAAATGGGCTTTGTGCAATGAATTATTTGTTATTGGTTCCAATGGAACTAATTCATGGTAGCTGTCGACTTCTGTTGGAAGATCAGGATATTGTACTGGATCGGGTTGCATCAATGTTAATGCATTCCGATTTAAAATATCATTACGTAAGTCTTCTGATATAAAATATGATGTATCTTGTTTGCCGGTATAAACATATTCAACTGTTGTTGAATTTGTGATGCTGGGGGCACTTGTAACTGGAGCTGTTTCATTCGTTTCTACTGATGGCGTTTGATATTGGTAAAAATACGTTGTACCACCAACATTCTCCTGATAAGCGGCTGGTAATGTTGAATTGATTAGTTTGTCATGTAATATTGGTGAACTATTTAGTTCCTGTGTTGGTGATACCGATTCTGGTGTTACATGACTAGAAATATTGTCTTCGTCGCGTTTCTTTGCATGTAAACCTGCTGTTGTTGACGGTGTAAATGAATTGAATAGATTTGGCGAGGCAGATGCACTAGAATTAATTACCCTAGGTACAAATTCATTAGCATGGGCTAGAAAATAATCATTCAAATTAAATTGTAAGATGTGCTTTTTTTCAGAATTTTTTACTTGCTAATTGTGACAATTCAAGACGAGCTGAATGTGGACGGGATAAATTTTGGGACACCCAATCCATTAGTTTATTAATCTTTAATTACCTTATTACCACTTACATAAACAAATTTTATCGTTTGATTTGTTGTTTTTTTACGTTTTATTACATATGTTCGACCGACTACTTTCGACTTTAATGACAAAGGACTCCATTTCCAACAAAATCAAATCAAAAACATCAAGGTTGTATTCGAGTTAAGCATTCAATGTTCCGTCCATAACTCTATCTCTTTTTATTAGCATAAGTTAAACAAATATAAGCTGTTTTTTCGAACAGTGAAAACTTAAATTGGAACTAGAAAATTTTGTTAAGCTTTTTTTGGTTGGCAGAACTGTTGTAAATTTTTAGGTTAGATTTCAGCGATACTAAATTTGAATATTTTAATTTTTTTAATAAAGAAATACATGTAACACATTACGAATATGGAATCGCACGAATTAATTGCATCAAATTTAGCAGAAAACGAACTTGACTGCAATGTAATAAAGCCTATAAATCAAGATACTGTTCACAGAATATGTTCAGGACAAGTAAACAAATTTTTAATTTAAATTTTAAGTTCTACAACAAACTTTCAACGATTTTTAGGTTGTTTTAAGCTTAAGTATAGCTGTAAAAGAACTTATAGAAAATTCTATAGATGCCGATAGTACTATAATAGATATAAAACTAAAAGAATCTGGTATAGATCTTATAGAAGTTTCTGATAATGGAACAGGAGTTGCATCTGAAAATTTCCAAGCTCTAAGCATGTTCTGTACTATTTGCAATGAATTCTAAATAATTCCAAATAAATTGTAGCTTTAAAACATTACACGTCAAAAATAAAACAGTTTGGTGATTTGAAAACAGTCCAAACGCTGGGCTTTCGTGGTGAAGCTCTGAGTTCCTTATGTAGTCTTTCAAATTTAACAATTATAACAAAACATAAGAAAGCTGGATTAGCTACAAAGCTCACGTACGATCATAATGGTAAAATTGTAAACCAAATACCAACTGCAAGAGAACAGGGCACAACAGTTTCACTAGAGAATTTGTTTTGTACATTGCCAGTAAGAAGAAAAGAATTTGTGAAGAACAGTAAAAGAGAGTTTAATAAAATGTGCCAATTATTGTACGCTTATTGTCTAGTATCAAAAGGAATAAAGTAAGTACGGCTTCAATTCAAAATGGAATTTTTAGTTCCAGTTTTTTAAATTCGTAGATTTACCTGTACAAATTTGACTAATAAAGGCTCAAAAAGCACTGTTGTGGCTACCGAAGGCCAGAAAAGTGTTCGTGATAATATTATAAGCATTTTTGGTGCAAATCAAATATCGAAATTAGTAGATGTTAATTGTATAACTCCTGATGAAGCTATTTTAACCGAGTATAATATTCAGTTAAAGTTCTACTGACGAAATTCCGTTTAATTTTGAATTTCTAATTTCAACAATAGAACACGGAAATGGCAGAAGTGCTCCAGATAGACAATTTTATTACATCAATGATCGACCATGTGAATTATCAAAATTGATTAAACTAGTTAATGAAATATACAGACAATTTAATTGCAATCAATATCCATTTGTGTATTTAAACGTAAAAACGAAGACATCTTTAGTTGATGTAAATGTAACACCAGATAAAAGGCAAATATTTATTGAACAAGAAAAAATATTACTAGCTACAGTAAAAGCTTCGTTATTAGATATTTTTAAAACATTTCCATCTACTTATAAATTGCAAAATTTAAATGTATCGAATATTTTAAAGGACCGTGGTATAAAAAGAAGTTTAACTGACAGTGCAGTGAAAAAGGGTATTGTGTTGGATTCGTTTAGAAAAAGATCAAAAACTGAAGAAAATGTTACAAAGTCGTACAGCTGTGATTTGAAAAAGTTTTTTAATAAGTCAGAAAAAATTGAGGAATCCGAAGATTCTTTTATTGAATGCAAATATGAAGCTGAAGAAGTAAAGAATGAAAAAATCGTAAATAAACCTAATGAAGATCATCACGAATCCAATAAATTTGTTCAAAATGATAAATTAATAGCTGAAAAAATTAAAAAAGATAATAAAATTAATATCGATAAATCTTGTCAAGATTTTCCACAAAGATCGTCCAATCTAAGCGAAGGGGTTGATGTTAAAAAAGTTAATTATAATACTTCTGAAGATTCTCCGGAGGCCTCTTCAAGCCAGAAATCTCATGACATTAACCATATAATTAAAACCGACAATCCAAGTCTGAAGAAAGTGGCGAAAAAGATCTCTTTAGGTATAAATTTGGATGATATTCGAAATAAACTTTCTAAAAGAGCAAAAGATACAACAAATATTGGTATAAAAGTACGCTTTAGATCCGAAATCGACAATAAAAATGCCGAAGATGAACTAAAGAAACACATTTTAAAAAGCGACTTTAAAAATATGTCCATTATTGGACAATTCAATTTAGGTTTTATTGTCACAAAATTAAATAATGATTTATTTATTGTCGATCAACATGCAAGTGATGAAAAATATAATTTTGAACAATTACAAGCCACTACAGTTTTGGAAAACCAAAAATTAGTAAAGTTCGTTTACATTAAAACGTAATTGTTATTTTTTAAAAAATATGTTTTCAGTCCGAAACAATTAGAATTAACTGCTGGCCATGAAACAATCCTAATAGAAAATGAGGAAATTTTCAAAAAAAATGGATTCTCTTTTAAGATTGATTTAAATGGTGACTAATTTTAGAATAAAAATCGAATAAAACTTTAAAATGATGATTTTAGCACCTTCTACAAAAAAAATTTCCTTAACAACTATACCTATTAGTAAAAATTGTGTTTTCGGAAAAGACGATATTGACGAACTGATATTTATGTTGCAAGAATCCAATTATACAATGTGTAGACCTTCAAGAGTTCGAGCCATGTTTGCTTCCAGAGCTTGTAGGAAATCTATTATGATTGGAAAAGCGCTTTCCATGTCAGATATGAGAAAACTTATAGATCATATGGGAGAGATCGATCAACCATGGGTAATAAATTAAATATTGTTTAAAATGAAAATTTTTTAAATTTATTTATATGCAGAATTGTCCTCATGGAAGACCTACAATGCGCCACTTAATTAATATGGATCTAATAGACAATACATAACCTTTTTTATAAATAATTAAACTTTATTTAATAAACTTTATACGCTTATCGTTCGGAATATGTTAAAACCACTTTCTGCTGTGCTTATTATAACACCCGGAAGTTGTTTATGCCAATGTAGTTCCTTAATATTGTTCTGTCCTTGATGGATGAATAAAAGTTGTGACGGTAAACCCTAAAAAAAATTAAATTAATTTTGGAAATCAATTAAAACGCATGGGAAAAGTACATTAATCTCTTCAGTAGAGCTGTCATCTTTTTCAACTGATAAATCCCAAAGTGCAATTTGATTATCTGCTCCACCAGATGCAAATACGGCCGAATCAGTGGGATGCCATTGAACTGTTGTAACTGGTTCAGTATGATGTTTAAATGTAGCAATCGGTGATTTTTCATGAAATCGCCTCAAATCCCAAATATGCAAAAAACCATCATCACCACCACTTACAATAAACGGTTCGTTACGATTCCAATGTATCACATTCACATCACTTTGATGAGCATTTTCCGTTGTCAACTTACACGCCTTGTTTGGTGCCGCTCTTATATCCCATATTCTTATGCTTTTATCTACTGAACACGACGCTAATACGTTTTGTTCGTTCGGTGACCATTGTAAGTCCTCTACAGAATCTGTATGACCGATCAACGGTCTTTGATCGACTGTCCAACTTGCACCACTATCGGAAGGGTGCCAAATGTGAATATCGCGTTTACAATCGCCAGTTGCTAAAACACCTTCCATTGTATCAGACCAGTCAATGGCAAATCCTTCCTTTTGATGTCCGTTAAATGTAAATAATGGTGTTACAGTATTTCCAGTATTCTCTTTTGTATATCTTGTTAAAAGTTGTTTATCGTCAACGGCTTGTAATTGCTGAAATAAATTCCAAATGTTTACTCGGCCCAGTTCGCTCCAAGAAGCTGCTAAAACTTTGTTTTTAAAAGTTTTTGCCTAAAAAAATAGAATCTGGTAAGTGTGTGGCCTACAATGATATTTAAAACAATTATTTACTCTAATTCTGTTAACGCAACCCTGATGTTTAATTAAAGCTCCAGCCATTTTTGGACTTTTTTCATCATCGTTTTCCTCATCAGATTCATCATCATCGTCATCATCTTCCGCTTTGTTGGTTTTATGTAAATTTGATAATTTCATTACAATAACATTGTTGACATGTGCTTGATTTGCTTGTGTACCGGCTACAATGTATGCAGTTAATGGATATGTTTCACGTTTGTCGCCCAAATTATCTTCTATCACATCAAAACTTAGACATGGAGCACTGGTTTGTGCCTGATGGTACATTACGTAGGCTGTTTGGTCACAAACTAGTTCTTCACCTTCTTCTAAGGCTCTTCCCGGTAAATAAACTTCTTTTTCCGATTTTTTCTCTTCTTTAGGAGCTTCGTTTGATTCGTCCATACTTTCAACGTCGCTGCTTTCATCGTCGGTATCCATGGTTGTCTCTTCTGGACCATCCATTTCTTCTTCAGACATTTTATACAATGTTCTTGTACTTCTTGTATTTAAAAAAAAAGGGAAACAAGAAGCACACGTGCATCTAACCTAATACCAACTATATAAAATTATAAATAATTAAATAAAGTCCCTAGATATATAAAGTACCGCAATTCACTTGGCCCATGAGTTAGACAGAGAAGTACATTTTAAGGGCCGAAAATGGCGGACGCTTTTAGTGATATTGTTTTTTTCACCATTGTATAACTGGTGTAACTTCTACAGTGGGGGTAGTACTGTCAAATACTGCCATGTTATTGGCTCACATATATCAACAACAATCACCGGCTTAACCTAAAATAATATAAATAACCCACTCATTTTAAAAAACCGTTATTATAATATGTTAAAAATAATATATGCTAAAATAGTTAAAATTTATGTTAGGTCTAGAGTATATTTTGAATTAAAAAATTATAATATAGTAGTAGAAGATACAATACATACAGCAGCAGAAGTGTTGGAATGAAACAAATTTTATAAATAAATAAATTATTATGAAAAAATTTATTTTGTATGATTTTTAACTTATTTGTATTAGAGCTGATATTCATATTTCAAACACAATCAAATTTATGATTAATTTGGACATAAATACGATATTTTACAAAATCGCCGTTTAAAACAGCAGTTTTTAAATTTCGCGGGGGCCGAAAATGGCGGACCTTGCGGTACTTTATATATCTAGGGACTTTAAACTATGAATATTATGTACTCGTAGGAATATGTGAGTGCATTATGCATAGCCCTATAAGCGAAAGACGAGTCGTGTAAGTGCGTATTTAAAATTGTCGGGTTTCTCCCTCTCCAAAAATACGACTACGCACAATAGCCGAGGTTTTTCTAACGTTGAACGCTTTGTATGTATATAGAAAACGGTTGAATAATGTTTCAATTTTAACCCTAAACGTGAATTAAACTTTAAAATAGTATTGAGATAGGATGTGGAATCAGCCAAAGG
>SSSI01006501.1:0-17692 GCA_004796505.1 Oryzaephilus surinamensis
GTTTGTTTTATGTAAATTTGATAATTTCATTACAATAACATTGTTGACATGTGCTTGATTTGCTTGTGTACCGGCTACAATGTATGCAGTTAATGGATATGTTTCACGTTTGTCGCCCAAATTATCTTCTATCACATCAAAACTTAGACATGGAGCACTGGTTTGTGCCTGATGGTACATTACGTATGCTGTTTGGTCACAAACTAGTTCTTCACCTTCTTCTAAGGCTCTTCCCGGTAAATAAACTTCTTTTTCCGATTTTTTCTCTTCTTTAGGAGCTTCGTTTGATTCGTCCATACTTTCAACGTCGCTGCTTTCATCGTCGGTATCCATGGTTGTCTCTTCTGGACCATCCATTTCTTCTTCAGACATTTTATACAATGTTCTTGTACTTCTTGTATTTAAAAAAAAATGGGAAACAAGAAGCACACGTGCATCTAACCTAACTAATACCAACTATATAAATAATTAAATATATACTAGCGCCATCTATTTTTTCGAAGCTTATATTAAATTAAATTGTTATTACAGTAAACTAATTTCAATTATTTTAGTGTATAGAAAACTGTTTTTAAAAATTCTAAATATTTGTAGCTTTGGGAAGTGAATGATAGATGGCCCTTAAGTATTTTTTGACACTAGCGCCATCTCTTTGCTAAAACCTAAGTCTATAAAAAGTAGAAAAAGAGAAGCGACTCGTAATCGTAGGCTTTTTAATACTTTTTATAACTTCACACTCATGATGTAATATTTTTGTGTAATATTTGTGGGTGTTGAGTTTATTTACAAATAAATTTATTATAACATCATACTGAAAAAATGGATCTCAAATTAATTATATTTAACTCTTTTAAAATTATTCTTGCAGCTACTGGATTTTTAGTAACTTTTTTTACCATAATTAACTTTACTTATTTTGTATCCGTACCAAAGCCTCGTGAGATCCTAATTTCAAGTGATAGTAAGTAAATAAACATACATTTTATATATTGTAATGAAATATTACTTTTTATTTTAAGATGTGTCTATAAAAGTATCATGGTCTCTTCTGGTTAACATGTTTTTGTTAAGTCTGTTTTTGCTGCAACATTCTTTAATGGCCACAAATGCAGTAAAACAATTTTTGAACAAGTTCAATTTAGAAGTGGTTTATAGGAGTTTGTATATTATTTCAACGTCAACAGTATTACATGTAAATATATCGACATATGTAATCAATTTGTAACGACTCTAATCCATACAAATTTTCCAGTATCTGATTAAATACTGGCACAACATTCCGGAAGTGAGCCTTTGGGAATTAAATCTCAATTATAGGCCATTGTTTTGGATATATGTTGGAATACATTCAATATCATGGACTTTAATTTATATTGGAAACATATGCACCGATATTACAGAATTATTGGGTGTAAAACAGGTTTATTACAATATAGTCAATTGGCCTGAACCAAATATTCGAAAGTCAGTTCCTTTACAACGGCTGAATGCTCACATGAGACATCCTAGTTTTCTAGGTTTTCTTTTAATTTTTTGGCTCTATCCAGTTATGAGGTAATCATTTGCTAACTAATAATAATAATAAGCATCATTAATAATTATGTTTTTTTCTAGCATTGATCGGTTTTTATTCGCTACAATATTCACTTTATACATGTATGTGGCATGGAATACAGATCAAAATGACTATGTTTATCAAAAATATCAGTATGAAAGGAAATATCATGAATTGGAAAGACTACATGCCAAGCGCTAACTAGTATTAACTTTTTTTTATGTGAACACGTACTTGACAAACTTTTAAAAGGTGCAACTATACAGTCTAATCATTTTTTATACATATATTAAATATTTTTTTGAATATTTAACGTTTACGTAACTTTTTTGTACTAATAAAAATTAAATTATACTTGTTATTTTAATTTCAAAGCTCCCGCCTTACTTGTAACAAAAAATTTCCCTAGCAACCAAATTTAGCCTAGCAAAGCTCAGTCAGTCAGTGGCCATTTTGTACGTTTGCTTGTGATATTTCGTTTAAAAGTATTTTATTAAAAAATAGTATAAAATGACTCAGTTTTTACCACCAAACCTATTAGCATTATTTGCACCACGTGAACCCATTCCATATTTACCACCAGTAGCAAAATTACCACATGAAAAAAAATCAAGGGGCTATTTAGGAGTTGGAGCATTTTTAGATAACTTTGAGGTACATTTGATTTGAACATTTTTTTAATGTGTTGTTAATAAATTAAATTATTAGGACCCAAAAGACACTCCTCCCCCTACTAGAGTTGAAACTAGGGAAGAAAGGTTAGAACGGCGTCGAAGAGAACGTGCTGAACAAGTAGCTTATAAATTAGAACAAGAAATTGCTGTTTGGGATCCAACTTCGGTCCCTAATATTACTGGAGATCCTTTTAAAACACTGTTTGTTGCAAGAATTGTAAGTTTATAATAACACATATAGATTAATTGCCTGTGTTGTTCACACATTAACGTTTTTAAATATGTTTTTGTGTATGTAAGCTCAGGTAGATTATTTCGTCATTTAAATTCAACGTTATAATTCCATAAAGAATTTTACGTTTGCACAGAAATGACTACAATGTTTTTTTATTATGTGTATTTGTTAAATTTAATTGTATTTTTTCTCTTACAGAATTATGATACATCCGAATCAAAACTTCGAAGAGAATTTGAAATTTACGGGCCAATTAAAAAAGTAAATAACACAAATACAATTTTTCCAATAATTTATTAATTGAGTTAATTCTTAGATTGTGCTTATCCACAACAGTGAGGATGGTAAACCAAGGGGGTATGCATTTATAGAATACGAACATGAGAGGGACATGCATTGTAAGTGAACTGAACGAAAATAGAAAAACATTATACCACTTTAAAAACAAAGAAGACTTGAAATTTTTTGAATTGAATGAATATCTATACGAAAATTTCTGTTTAAAGTGGTATATAGCAAAAAAAATCGCGCTAGTTTATGTAGCCAGCAATCGTCCGACAAAATGTTCTGATTATTATATTTGAAAAAGCTGAAATTAATTTTTTTCTATTTTTTATACAGTACGAGCTGCAGGCAACTAGTTAGTGCCATTATGCCCCATACTTCCGCTTTTTGCTGGCTATATAGGTTTGTATGTGTGGTAAGAACCCTGCATACAAATAAAAAATCTTATTTTATTGTTTGTCGGGGTTTTATATAAAAAAAATTTAATACAAATCGGTTTTTATTCACAATCAATTCGAAACTATTTATATAAAGAAGTCAAAATTTGTTTTAATTGTTTATTTTAAAGAATATTTATTTATTTTCATAATTATAACACTTTCCTATTTATTATAAGATAAATATTAATAATTTTGGGTATGCGCTCAGTAAGTAATTGCGCACCAGGTAAAAGATTGTTTTGAAGGAGTCTTCTTTCAGCTGAATCGGAATGCTTATTATGTATATACAAATACACAACTATTTTCTCAATTAAGATGTAAAATTAACGTAAGTAACAGGGTAGGTATATTTGACTTATGCCTATTTTTTGGAAAAAAGAAAATGAACGCGCTCCACACATTTCAAATGATAATATTAAATATAACTGTACTTTCGTTCCATTTTATTTGAAACGTTTTTGTTTTTTTATTGATTTTTATTTCATTTTTAAGCGGATTTATTAACGCGTTAAGTACAGTAAATTGTTTATTTTATGGAAAAAATATAAATGGAAACCGTATTCGGAAGTGATGAAATTAACATTTAAAATAGTCTTATATATTGTTTAATAATTACAAATATTTTATTTATTTAATGTACAGTATTTTGGTGATTTAAATTTTAAAAATAATTTTTCTTATTGTTATTTTTATATAAAATAAACAATATGTAAGATTAATAATTGCTAACTAAGTTAACTAGTTAATTATTATGAAAAAAAATGTGTTTTTACAGCGGCATATAAACACGCCGACGGTAAGAAAATCGATGGTAGACGTGTATTAGTTGATGTTGAACGTGCCAGAACAGTAAAAGGATGGTTGCCACGGCGTTTAGGTGGTGGTTTGGGTGGTACACGTCGTGGTGGACCAGAGGTAAATATAAAACATTCGGGTCGTGAAGACAATGAACGTGAAAGGGAAAGATACCGTTTGGAACGGGAACGTGAAGAAAGAGGTGATAGACGTGAACGAGATCGTGAACGTGATAGGGATCGTGATCGGGATCGTATAGCATTTGAAAGACGTCGTTCACGGTCCAGGGAACGTAGACGTAGAACAAGTCGTTCCCGTTCACCAAGACGTGAAAAACGTCGCCGCAGTAAAGAACGTATACGTGAAGAATTTGATGAAGGTTTTGAGAATAGAAGAACTAGTCGAGATAGAGATAGAGAACGTGATAAGGAAAGAAAAAGGAGACGTTCCAAATCAAAGGAAAGGGATAGGGAAAGGAAACGGGAGAGAAGAGAAAGGAGGGAGAGGGAACGTGGTGAACGTTTGGAATATATTAAAACGGATGATGGTGGTGAAGTTAGAATTAAAGAGGAACCAATTGATGGTAAATTTTATTTAGTTGTTTTTCTGTTTGAATAAAAATTTCATTAATTTTAAAATTGTGAATATATTTCCATTGTTGAGATGTTGGAATTTTTATTCAATTTATTTTTTGCAATTCAGTTTGGCACCATTCACTCATCACTGGATTGTGATTCCATCATTCTAAATCATTTTCATACTTTTTTACTTTACTAACAATCCAGACAAACTGTTTTTGCTATATTATGATTATATTATAGAGGCTACAGGGCCAATAGTCTTAGAGTATTGACTTTTTGGTAGTATATGCTTCGGACATTTTAGAAAATGGTGAATTTTCCACTATCCATTTTCTTCTACAATCTATACAATCTATTTTATTAATGCATTTTTTATTGAATTATTAATTCAACTTGTTTTAATTAGATTATCCCGATTATGCACAATATCAATCGCAACCGTATGACCAAAGTAATGTTAAATACGAAGACGAGGATGAACAAAAATATGAACCAGAAAATGCAAACGGTAATAGACATTATAATGACGAATATGAAGAAGGTGAAGCATATTAATATAGAATGTATGTAAATTAGTTTTTATGTTTAACGTCTTAAATAATATTATAACTTTAAATAATCAGTCTTATTATATATATATAATAATGAAATATTTTGTAGGTTTTAACACATACGTTTATTGTGTGTTTATTATTATTGATAAATTGATGAGAGAAATAAACTAGAAATCTAGATGATAATTTTTTATTTGTAAAACCCAGAGTTTTTCCATGTACATACATATGTATAATGAATGAAACAGAAAAAAAGGCATTAATACACATACATATGTTGCTATAATATATAAAAAATTGAATAAAATTAGATAAACGTTTTATAACAAACAATTCCGATATGTTATACAGTTTTTTAATATGTAAGTTTTTTTTTGGTTTATTCATCATCTATTTAGTATTATAATAAAAAATATTAATCTGTGCACATAGAAAATATTGTCAAATATTTATTCTTCCAAAAAATACTTATTTTTCATAATTAATAGAGTATTTAATAAATTTTTCGAGTACTTTATCTACATGTATATTAATATTGTATAAAGATTTCTATATAGAAACAATTACATTCATTATTTTCATTCGGAATATTACAATATTTGAAGAAATTAATAAATAAGATTAACATTTACAAAAAAATAATTTTGACAAAAAGTGTATAGACAGTCGCCATGTGAAATTAAAATAGAAAACAAAAAACATTCAGTACTTGTGTATATTATTTGGCTTATTTTCTCCCTGACGTAATAATAATGGCACAACCAGCAGTAAATATAGACCATAACAATAATGTTGCCTCAAATTTACTCGTCAAATATCGTATTCCGTCTAAAACTTGTTTTAACATAGGATTTACTGGTTGTTGTTGCTGTGGTACTGGTAATAAATTTCTAGCTCGTAAAAAGTCCACTAATTGTGGTGAGTCTTTTGAAAATGCTGGAAAATATTCCAACAATTTTTCTCTGATCCACCAGCTATTTTCATTTCTACAAAAATCAATCAATAAAAATTAATTTTTTAATGAAACATCAATAATGAGGGTGTACCTTTGTTTCCACGAAGTATATTTATATTTGTACAGAACTCCTCTTATGTATTTGGGCGGATTTTGTGGAAATGGTAAGTGATGTGTGTCTAATAGAGCAAGAACTTCCGGCCGACCGATTAACAAACGATGAACCATTGATAATAACCACGGTTCTTTGTCGTAAGTGCTGTATGCGGCCCAATAGAATTGCCAGTCAAGCCGTGGAGTATAAGGAGCTGAAAATAAACAGTCAAACATTAAAGAAAAGAAGATTTAGAATATTATTAACTAGCTTACCAACAAATGGTAACGAATGATTAACATTTCCTGGTTTATATAAGAAATTATACTCTCTCCAAGGTCCATCAATATTATTTGCTCCTTCTAAAATAATTTCTAAACGTCCATCGATACCGGTCATTTTCGGGAATAGGCCATATTCATTAACAGCGCGTAATTTATGTAATCGATTATATAATGTTCTCATTGTAGGCTCAACATTGATAGTGGAATTAGATTTTTGGTGTAACGAGCCCAATGGTACCTACAGAAACGTCCAAACAACATTTCTTCTTTCATTGTTTTATAAAATTTACTTACATATCCCGCCACAAATATAGCAAAACCGAAAAATCCTATAATTGCTGCAGAAACTATTGCAAACAGCTTACTGCCTTGGTGTTGAGACACAATTTTTACTATACAATATAATAGTGTGATTATAAATGAAACGGCAGCTATATATAGGGTGAGGGAAAGTACCGCTCCAATATAATTATCAAATTGTGATTTTGTAAATGCTATTTTCGATTCGATAACACCATTTTTAAATGATATGGGATAGAGTTTTTGCACAACACCATAAATAACGAACGTGTATATAATCACATTCGCAACTTTACCCAAAACAGTGTACATACCATATGGTTTTCTTTTGCCATAAAAGAATTGATCGTCAAGAAGAGACAACAGAAGAGTAACGATCAATAAATTAACAAAACTAAAGTTTCCAGTTAATACAATGCAAATTTGTAAAAATATCTACAAAAATAAAATGATAATTCACTCTTTATTCTAATTTAAATGTTAATTACTTGAACAACGAATCCAGTTACACGAACACTTCGTAATGGTATAAAATAAAGAAATGGTAGTATAATTTCCGCAATATTAACAAATACAGATGTTAATTTCAATAAATTCCGGTCTATATGGTGTGCATACCATGACAATGGACTTGGCAATGGCATCGATTGAAAGTGATAATCAAATGCTAGAAATTCGTAAAATAAAAACAACTAATTCTTTTTTGGAAGAATCAAAATTATACCGCTAAGAGTCCACCATTTTGGACATCCACTGATAAACTTCTTCAACCCATTAGTTACAAGAAACCTAAACAGCAGCCAACGTACCAACCAGAAAGTAACCGAATCAACAAATGAACCTTTAGGGCCTCGTTTTCTACCTGGTAATAGAGGTGCCACAAACAATGCTAAAAAGCCGGCTTCCAACAGTAGATCGTCACTAAAAATAAATATTTTGTAACATAAGTAATTCATTATTAGTAATTTTATATTCAATGGCCTTTAAAATTGCTGTAGCGTAAAATGAAATTTAACACAAAACTATCCACTTACTAGTTGTTTTTGACGAATGTTTGGCCGATTTGATAGAGTGAGAAATATAGGGACCAAAGCCCTGCAAACAAGGGAATGGTGCAGAATTTTTGTGAAACTAATCTGAAATTAAAAAGAAAAAATTCTAATGGGTGCTGTGGAAATGGGAAAATTGCCAATTTACCCTGAGAATGCCAGAAAAACTCCCAACAATGAGAGAACTTCTAACGCATAACTCGTGTCCAAGCCCAATGAAGGTGCTAACCAAAGCAGTGTTGGTTGGTAATGGATTTTTGCTGACAATGTTTTATGTTTACTGTTTTCGAGTAAAGATTTTGCGGGCAAGATACCGTTGTCGCCATATAAGCCTGAAAACAAGCATCACACACGTCACAAGATTAATCAAAAATCAAATTGTGAGGAAAAAAATCTTATATGCAGTGGATTAGAAAAATAATTTTAATTCTTATACTCAAAATAATTCTATATTTAATTCATGTTTTTGTTAATTTCCATTGAACTTACCTGGTAGTTGTATATAAAACGATATAAATGCAAATAAGTACACTATACAGAATGCTCTTAGAAATAAGTTTCGCGTGTAACGCAAAGAACTCATAGTGGTTTAATTAATATTTTTACAATATTTTTGAAATTAACAAATTGCGGCTTCTACGTTTACGAAATGATTGTATTTTTACGATAGGAAATAAACTATTGCGGCGTCGCAACCAAGCCGTAGAAACCAAACCCAACAAAAAACAAGAAATCCCTTCCAGGTTTAGGTCCAGGAGGCATTTTTAAAGGTTACATAGACGTTCAGATTTTCTGTTCTGTATCTGTTGGATTGTTTTAATTTTTTTTCTTTTTCAATGTAAATATTATGTTACTTGCGTCATTGAATTATTATATAATAGAATGCATAAATTATTAAGGGAAGACATTTCATTGTAAATTATAAAAAATACAAAATGAAAAAGTATTTGAAAAAGAATAGACTGGATTGTGAATGGACTCTTAAAAATAAAAATTTAAGTAATAACTATTAACATTAAAAGCTTGAAAATCATAAAACTCTTAGTAATTGTAGGATATATTCATCATGAATCATATTATTGTCTCAAAATCTCTTTATATATTTATTGTAAAAAAAAAATAATAAAAAATTTGAACGTAACCTCAATTTTTTCATCTTGCTTAACCCTACTTTTTCCAACCACGGTTGAGCATTCATCGAAAGTTCAAATATTATATAAAATAAAATAGTAAAATAAATTCCATATGTCCGATAGTGAAGATGATGATATACCGCAACTATCGGCTGACACATTTAATGCATTACAAGAATTTTATAAGGAACAAGAAGAGCGTGAAAATAGAAAATTTGATAATTCTTTTCAATTTAATGAAGAACCGCTGGAAGAAAATTGGGTATGTGTCACTAAAAAATAGTTTTTTCCTGTTATAATGATTACATTATTTCAGCAATTAAGCCAGTTTTGGTATGATGAAAATACAATAGATAAACTAGTGGATATTATTTTAAAAACGACCGATTCGCAAAGCAAAATTGCTCTTATTTCTTGTCCAACACTATATTCAAAGTTAAAACAAAAATCTAGTAATGAGAATGAAAGTATGCAATCTACAAATCATAAAGTACTTTATGAAATAAATATATTTTTCAGTTACACTGTACGAATATGATAAACGATTTTCATGTTATGGTACAGATTATGTATATTACGATTATAAAGCACCACTAGATATTCCCCGAGATAAATCAAGCTATTATGATATTGTTGTAGCTGATCCCCCTTTTTTATCAGACGAATGTCTTACAAAAACGGCGGTAACTGTGAAATTCCTCACTAAACAAAAAATCCTACTTTGTACAGGTATACATTTTACATAAATGAAGTTTTTAAAGTCCTAAGTAATTGTTTTAGGTGCTGTCATGGAAGATATGGCTTTAAGGTTGTTAGACTTACGAAAAAATTCCTTCAAACCAAAACATAAAAACAATTTAGCTAATGAGTTTTCTTGTTATTCCAATTTTAATGTTGACGAATTATTATAACACATCGCACACAATATAAATAAAACAATTAAATATATTTTATATAATTTTATTAAATTGTGACAAAAAAACAAAAATATAAATACATTTTTATAATTTTTTACTCATAAATATCGATATGATATAATGTAGTTACTAATTTATTGGATATTTTAGAAATTATATTGTTTCAAAGTGAAAAATATTTCCCATCTTATTCATTCGTTAATCAGCTAAATAAATCTTGCCCTGTTTCACGTAATGTTTGATTAGTCAGTCTCTCTATTTCACTAAGTAAATATTGCGTGTCTGCATCGACGTCTGATATTGGTGGACTAGCTTGTATGGAATTCTCCACATTATCCCATTCCAACGAATTCTCCGCGGACGATACTCGAGACCAATCCGAGTCACTATTTTGCCCAGTGGCCGTATTTTGTGGACTAGATTTGAGACAATCATCAGGAATAGCAGTCCTAAAACGAAACATATCATCTACATGACATTTAAATCATTTGTAATAGTACCATGAGCTTCCAGATGGGTCATGCGACATAGAAATTGGTAGTGTTTCATGTTCCCATTCCAAATCCAAAGAGTTTGTTGGTGTTGATGTATTGGTGCGTGCCAATAAAGCTCTAGCATCCAAACATTGTAGTTGAATGTCTCGACTTGTACATGATCTAAAAGTGTATTGATTTAAATAGTATATAGAAAACAAATCAATCGTTAATACCCTGTTGAAGGTAAACGCTGCGATTCACTTAATCTGCTGTAAGCCGATGTTTGAGGATTTAATAGGTTGTCGACTAGTTCCAAAACAGGTTTCTGAAAATGTTTAAATTTTTAAATAAATCAGAAACAAATTGCAAATTGGAACAAATAAAGCATGATTTGGCGTTTTGGTTTACGTGAAGTAGTGCATTTATAACTGTTGTGATATATGTGATTTTGTGTCCATGATAAAATAGCGAGTGTTGTTACGTCTTTTTTAAAGCTGGATACATTTAAATTACCTTATCATGTTTTGTTCTTTTTTTAAATAAACGTGATAAAAAACTTCTATATCCAAAGAGAGCATGGAAAATTATTATTTAGAAATAAACCTCATACATTTTGATTATTTTCAATGAAAGTACACTTATAAAGCTATTATAAATGTATTTAATGTTAACTTACTTTTTCTTTGGACCGCAGTTAACTGAACTCTAAAAAATCATAGCATAAGTATACTAAGAAAAGTAATGATACTTAACATTACATCTTCTACTAAAAATGTAAAATCTAAGCTCCTATTCTGAGCACTGAGTATGTTAAAATTGAGTGTTTTTTCGCCATTGGATTTGGGCAAACAATTGGAATAACAATTGCCCATCCTCGTTGCAGTCCTTTATGGACTGCATTAACTTCAACCCCCATGGGGCTTGAATGAATATGTTGAATCCGTTTTTGAGAATTTTTCAAAACTGTTTTCACCTTCAAAAATGATATGTTTGTATTACAAATCGGTAGTATAAAAATAAATGATATTCACTGCGAATTTGTTTTGAAAATTGTTCTAAACAGCATTTACACAATTAAAATAATTATCTGGTGATATAACACTCAAGAATAAAAGGATAAATTAGATTTTTCTGTTAAATTTAGTGATAATAAAATAAAAATCCAATTTGACTGTCAAAAAATATTATTCATTTTTGACAGTTTAAATGAAATGACGACAATCGCAATTTGTCTATCTTTGTTTATATTGTATTGGAAAAGAAAAAGAGAATCGATAACGTAGCATCTGTTCATTAGAACTACTTTTTTAAATTTGGTCTACTACTGCAAACGTCAATGTCAATGTCAAAATCAACTGCAAAATAAAACTGTGATGCACAAATAAAATATAAATACTTTTATTAGTGAAATTGTAATGATTTTCAAAATTCTTTTACTATGCTTAGTGGTTGATTTTGCTTACAGTACATCTAAGCATCCAATTTTAATTGTAGTCTCATATGATGCATTCGGATGTGATTTCTTAGAAAAAGATGTTGTACCAAATATACGTAATTTACGTAAAATTGGCACCTACAGTGATTATTTAACAAACGTATTCCCGACAAAAACATTCCCTAATCACCATTCAATAGCCACCGGTTTATATCCAGAAGTACATGGCGTTATCGGGAATACATTTTACGACCCTAAATTGGGAAAAGTCGTCAGAATCGGACCGGAAATGTACAACTTTAATGACCGAGTCGTACCTATTTGGGTTTGTTGTCCAAATTAGTAAGATTTAATGACTAAAATGTAATTAATGTCTGTTTATTAAATAGCGACGCAACGAAGATATGGGAGATAATAGATATTCAGGTGCAATGATGTGGCCGGGAGCAAATTTTCCATATCAAAACAAGAATATAACATATACAAGATCATTTGACCCATCGTATGACTGGTATCAACGAATAGATGACGTAAAATCTATTTAAAATTGAATGCAATTCGTTTTTATAACAAAAAATTACAGGTTATCACTTGGATAACAGATCCAAATAAACCAGCTAATTTAGTAATGGTTTATTTTGAAGAACCTGACACTCATGGACACGCTTTTGGACCAAATTCTCCAACCGTACTGGATTTAATATCAAAATTAGACAATATAACACAATATTTACAATTACAATTGGAAAAAAACAAATTGGTGGATAAAACAAATGTAATACATGTTAGCGATCATGGAATGGTTGCAGTTACACCACCACATTTTATCAACATTACACAATATATGAAGAATGATACATATTTGTATGCTGGGGCAAGTCCTGCCATACAAATTATACCCAAGAATGATAGTAGGAATTGAATTTATGTTCAAAATATGATTATTAAATGGAAAATTTTAGGATATGCTGATGAAATTTATCGTAAACTGAAGAATGCTTCAACAAATAATCATTTTAGTGTTTATAAAAAAAGCGAATATCCCGAACGATGGCATTACAAAAATAATATACGATCACCACCAATTTTGGTGATGGCTGATGTTGGATATGCTTTAGATGATTTAATAATTGCCGCCCCAAAATACGCACAACACTACAATTTTACTTGTAAGTTGATCAATTTGTGTAAAATTTAATTTTTACTAAAATTTTCTCCAGTAACAAATAAATCTGAGTTTGGAGTACACGGTTATGATTATACTGTAAAAGAAATGCATCCAATATTTATGGCACGTGGTCCTTTAATAAAAAAACAACATCAAGTGCCCCCTTTTAATACAGTCGATTTATATAATTTATTTTGTAAAATATTGAATATACCAGCAACAGAAAATAATGGCACTTTAAGTGCTATTGAAGATATTTTAGCTAAGCCAAATGGAAAATACTCAGTTGGAACGATAATAACTATTGCTGGTTAGTTTTCCACTTGATTGTTTAATTTGTTTTTGGTGTTGGAAACTAATAAGCTTGTTTATCTGTTTTTTTTTTCTAAAAGTAGCTTTTTTGCTTTGTTTACATTATTTTGTTTGCTTTATATTGTAGTGATCCTCGTTGGTTTATTAATGATTATGGTTTTATTAAAAAGTTTTCGACATAGACGTAGTAATAGAGAGCAGCTTTAAGTGACTTTTACTTATTTTTTCAAATTATTTAAAAGTAATTATGTAGGTTTATAATTTTATTTTTCTGTTTGTTAGTTGGTGGAATTTTAATAGCTTTAGTACTTATAAGTGCTGCTGTGATTATAACATACGTAATGGTAAAACGTCAACAGAAATTAACTACAGCAGCAGCATTAAACAAACGTTTTCCTCAATCAACTCAATATACAATTGAAGCTCAACATTTACTGGAAACGGAGGAAACGTAAAATGCTAAATACCATAGCAGATCTATTATTTAGAAGTTTAAATTAGACAATAAAATGGTAAATTCTACTTAAAAATTTTACACTTAATTAGTCAAAATCGTACTTATAATGTTATGGTAGTACAAATTTGTTTTGTTGTGATTTAATGGTTGTAATTCTTAATGTAAATACTTTTTAAAAATTCTGTAAATAAATTTATTTATATTGTTATCAATAATTGTTAAGTAAAATATATAATCACCTTTCACCATAATGTGTTTTATTTACCCTTTTAACAAGAAATAAAAACAAATTTAGTCTTCTAATTTGTATTTTTTAATATTTATTTTATAACACAATACATACAATTTTATAATTCTATTTATTTTTTTAATAATGTACTAGTAAAATAAATTCTAGATTTGAAATCAAGCAATAAAATTAAAAATAAAAAAAATGTATTTCCTAGTTAATATTTCATCACATATTTAAATGAGCAAAATAAATAATTATTATCTCAAAAACAATTCTTTTATCACTGAATCAACATAATTTTTATAAATATTTAAATATAACTCACGATTCTGCATCCTCATTACGGCGTCTACCTCTTACACGCCCATCTCTTCGTATTTGATTCAAACATGATAACATTCTTATCATAAAGGTAGCTGGCACCGTAATTGTGTCTTTTGTTTCTTCCAACATTATTGCATTTCGATTTATTAACTGAAAAAGCAAATTGATACTTTTACTAATATTATGATTTTTTATCGCTTACATCTTTGGCCATTTTAGTGTCAAAATTAGGCTCTTCTAAAATAGGTGCCCACAATTTAATATCATGGTCAATTCCACTAGTTGCCAACAACGGTAAAGTTGGATGTGGTTGTAAACAATTCACCACATGTTGATCGGCTTGTAATAACATTTTTACTTCAGCTGTATGTCGATTCCAAATGAATACATGACCACAATCAGATCCGGACATCACATAATCATTACCCCAGAAACTAGCCTCTTTAATCATCGTTCTAAAATCAAAACAATTCCATTAAAATCAATCAAATCAAATTATAAATATTGTTTACCTTGCATTTCTATGGCCAACAAATTTCATTTTCATACCAGCCTCGTGTATACTGTGTCCATCATGTCGCATTTCTTCATCTTTATTCAATTTGTCTTCATTTTCAACATAGTCTAACTGTACGTCAGATGTCTAAAGACATTAAACTCAGATAAAATTGTTTCCCAATTAAAAAATTAATTACCATTTCCTGGTCGGCAAAATTATCTGAAGTTGAAGGCACTGTTGTTGTTGATGTTGTTTCATCACCAACACGTAAACTGATTGTTGAATTTGATGTACTTTGATGGCCAAATCTAAAACTAACTGACGGTTCAGATCCATGACGTACAATAAAACCTTCACGTAAATTTCTTAATGCCGACAAATCATTGTGTAGGTGACTTGTAATACTGGATGGTGGTTCTGGGGTACTTGTGGAGGGAGCCACACCAGCATCTGATGGTTGTTCCCTATAAATTCGGTTTAGGGTACACAAAACACGCACAATAACAAAATATAAAGAAATGAAACAACATTAGGTGAAAAAAAAAAACAGAAAGAAGAAACCAAGAGAAATACAATTAATAGTTTCAACTCACGAATTTTCATTTGTTGGTGCTGTTGCAATTGGCTGATCAACTTCCATATTTTCAACATTTTCATTATCATTTGAATTCTCGTCCGCATCAACGGAATCTTCACCGCCTGCACTTAGAGCCGCTCTGGTCATTGGATCATTTAACATACGTGATAATACATCGGTCATACGTTGCATTAAAGTTGGTTGTAGTTGAGGTCTTGCTTGTCCAATACCTGTATTAAGCTCATGCCATTAAAAAAATTATAAAAGAAAGCATTTCCTCACTGTATGTGGTTGAGGCGTCCCGTTCAGGCCTGGCATCCGGCCCTGTATCCGACCAATCTCCACGTAATCTTAATCGCCTAACTGGTGGTGGTGAAACTCTATCATTTTTCACAGTAGCAGCCTTGACTTTACTCCACCCAGATGATTTCTTAATAGGTTTCTTTAATTCCATCGTTTGACTTTCCATAATATTAAATAAATATAAATATTCAGATGAATAACTAACCAACATATCTTGTCCATCTAAACTGTAACTTAACGATGTAATTCTGTAATGTCGATTTTCATCGAAATGGGGCGCAACAAATGTACAAAATGGCTGTGCATGTAGATGCTCTAGAAAGTTAGTATTTGGTGAAACTGTGATTAGAAAATTATATCTTGTTTACCTCCTGGTTTGGAACTAAGAAATCGTCTATCATAGATTCGTACCGTTGAGTCGGCACATCCGATTGCTAATTGATGTAATGCAACTGGATTTACGGCAAGAGCTGTTACAGCACGCTGACACGAAACCAGTATGTCTTCTTTGCAACGTTGTTTTGAGCAACTTGTCTTTGAACGTAAATCGAACCAGCGAACTGTACCATCTTCGCCGCAACTTAAAAACGTATTAGAATCATTTGGTATTGTTATAACTTCGTATGTCGTTGTTCCAGAATGGCAATTGAATTGATTATGAAACGTATCAGATGGTCTTGTCAAATCTAACAATAAGCATTTTTTATAAACGATGAATTGATCAAATGATTGTTCAAATACCGGTGTGAAGAATTATTCCATCGCCAGAACAAGATACTATTTGTTTGTCATTTGATCCAGGTAGAAATTTTGCACTGAAAATGTTAGCATGATGACTAGTAGTGTAATCAGTTAATATTTTATAATTGTGTCCATTTGTTATAATTAAATGCTGATCGTCAGAGCCCGATAAAATGTATTCACCAGTATCGTTCCAACAAATTGTATTTACACAACCATTATGTATAGGCAGTGTTTTTAATAGACTTAAACGTTGAACAAAGGTTTCATCGTCTAAAAATAATGAAAAATCTTACGATATTACAAAATATTTGTTATCATAATGTTGTATTTACCTTTTGCAATGCGAGAGAGCTTATTATATTTATTATTACAATATGATCTATTAGAAATTTCCCTAAACACAGACTTACTTATTGAATTCATTATTAATTTTAAGGATTTTTGTCTATTTTTTGATATTATGACCTTCTTTTAACAAAATATATTATAACAGCTAAAAATAGTTTTTGTTTCTTCTATTTCATCGTGAGTCATATTTTTAAAGGATATAAAATATCCTTAAAATTAAATATATAATCATATAAAGTGATAAAACTTATTAAATTTTACTTACAATTTTTTACAGTAATATTATTTAGAAAAGTAATTTTTTTTGTAAAAGTAAAATAGAAACTGAAAAAAACGTCAAAATTTTATCACAGATCTACTAAATACAAATTGACTACTTGTGTATTCTACAGCTGTATAGTAGTCCAAATAACTTACTTCAAAAGTCATTTTCATTTTGTATCATTACTGAATTTGTAATTATATTTTTATTCATAATTAATTTTTTTGTTATTCGTATTCAGTTTCCTTATATTCTTTTGATAGTTTATCCATAAAAATGACAATATTAGAAAAAATAATAAAAATTACATGAATCGCCATCTGTCAAGTATTTATCAAATTTAACTAGTAAATGACGGTTACCTGTAACTGTTTGTAGCTTGTAGCTTTGATAAATATCCAATAAAGCACACAGAATATTTTTTTAAAAATTCAATTCAAAAATGTAAGTAAGGAAATCAAAATCATGCTAAATGTTTTATTTATGAAAGTGAATTCAGATGACAAATAAATAAACATAAATTAAATTTCGAAAATTGCAATGGCCGGTGGTTCGCATCGCCCATGTTCCAAAACAGCATAAACAGTTATTTCCAGTGGTTGATTAAAAGTTAAATTATGAACCATAGCATTTGTTCTACTAGAACTTAAAACTTTACTTTTGTTTACACCGTTAACAAAAATATCATAGCCCATAATTGTCCC
>SSSI01006516.1:0-28365 GCA_004796505.1 Oryzaephilus surinamensis
AAAGACGAGGCGAAGCCGAGTCTTTCAAAGGCGAGATTTTACAAATATCTTTTCGCCCGAGTAAAACACAAGGTTATTTTTTAACAAACATTCGAATTTATTTAATTTTTTTATTAAAAAAATTAATGGTTGCTCGAATTTAGGGATTTTTTTTGTTGGTAATGAAACAATGATACAAATTTACCAACTATCAATGTCAGTAATTGCCACAATTTCACCATAAACTTAATTGAAGACATATTTTCTTTGTTGATTTATTTAGTATATCCTGTATTATTATAAAATAAATTGAATTAAAATATTGTTTATGCTATTAATAAGGACCCCACAACAAAATTGACACACTATAGAATTACCCTGAATTCTAGCAACAAGCAATTTGTTTAAGAAGTACCAACATTGTTTTTTTAAATAACTGCGATCGTACAGTAATAACCCTTATTACTGTACGATTTTTGAGTAAAAAATACTAAAATTCGTTTGTTAATGAAACCAAATTAGACGTTACAAAAAAATTATTTGCAAAATCGAGTTTATTTTGAAAGACGAGGCGAAGCCGATTTTTTTCAAACGTAACAAATATTCGAATTTATTTAATTTTTTTTAATTAATGCTTTTTTTAATTAAAATTAATGGTTGCTCGAATTTAGGGATATTTTTTTGGTTGGTAGTGAAACAATTGACTGAAATGTCAATTAAAATTGTCAGAATCACGTTTTCAGCCAATCAGTAAATTTTTATTACAATACCAACATTATTTTCTCTTGTAACTGCAATCATATAATAATGACCCCGATTACTGTACGATTTTTAAGTAAAAATCGTTTGGTAATAAGACCAAATTAGAACGGTGTTACAAAAATAAAATTTCAAACTTACATATTCTTCTCCCAAATTGAGCAAATGATCTTTAGCTTCAATAACATTCTCCTCATTACCACTAATAACAACCAAATCGGGATCTGGTTCATCATTTCTAGGGAATTTTATATCGACTTTATATTCATCCATAATTTTACGTATATTTCTACCGCGTGCACCAATTAAACGTGAATGTACACGTGCATCAATATGTACCTCTTCTCTAATTAATGTATTTAATTCGTTTACAATTTTCATGATATCATCTTTGGCACGGTGTGCATTCTCTTCATAACCACTAATTGTAATTATATGTTCATCTGGATCACCTTTCTTCGGAAAATTAATTTGTACATTATGATCTTTACGTATTTTTGTTATGACAGCACCACGTTTACCAATAATTTTTGGATGATAATCTGGATTCACTTCAATTTTCAATGCATACGAACGTAATTCACGATCTTTACGTTCTTCTTCTAATTCTTTGACACGTTCTTGTAATGCCTCTTTGGCACGTTCAACATTTGCCGGTGTACCAGTTATTTTGATGATATCTTCTGGTATTTCAGTTGGTGATAAAACAATATTAACATCGAAACGTTCACGAAATTCTTTAACGTCTCTACCCTTTTGACCGATTATAGAACGATGTAGATCAGCTGGTACATCAACACTGATCGTAATCGGTACCAAATCCAATAGGGCTTGTCTAGCTTTCAAACAATTCTCTTCTTTGCCGGTAATTTTAATGACATCACACATTAAAATCGGTTCATCAGCATTCACATCGCCATTAATTTGACCATTTACATATTCCAGTTGATTGTCACGATCGGGAAATTTAATTTGTACACCAAAATCACTGGTTATACCTTGTACACGATGACCTTTGGCGCCCATTACAGTTCTATGATGTTTTTGTGGTATAATACATTCAATTGTGATTTGTGATTCCAAATCAGCTATTATTTCTGCAATACGTGCTTTTGCTGCTTCTATGCATTCTTTTGAGCCTTTCAATGATACACGATCACTGTCTACGTTCGAACGTGGAAACGAAATCATTACACCACCACATTCGTCAGCGATGGCATGCAATACTTCACCACGTCTAGCTACGAAATGTTTGTGGTGACGTCGTTCCACAATCATTTCATCTTCGATGATGTTGTCCTAAATAAAATCGTATTACTTTTAACAAATATTAATAAAATTGAGGAAAAAAAACGTACAATATCTCTGATGTAGGATTCCAAAGCGGCTTTAGCTTCAATAACAGCCTCCTTTTTTCCAATAATTGTTATCAATTCACGATCTTCATCGGTACTAGTTGGAAATACAATTCTAGCACCAGTTGAATCGCGAATTTTTCTTATATTGGCACCATTTTTGCCAATAAGGAACTTATGATGTTGAGGTTTGGCACGAACCTTAAAAAAGAAGCAATTTTAATTAATAAAAATAAAATATTGTTATTAAAATTAATTGAATTACTTCGGCTGTAAAGCTGGCAAGTTGTTTTTCATTAGTTAAATCTAATAATTGTTGCTTGGCACGATCCACATCATCTTTTGGTCCTCTGATTGTGACTTTATCGCTTTTACTATCAGTACTAGGAAATTTGATAGCAACACCACCACAATCCTCCATTATTGAATGAATTAATTTACCTTTAGCACCAATTAAGGAATTATAAAATTTCGGCGGTATTGTTATTTCTTCAGAAACAATATTTTCTAATTCATCTTGTATTTTTCGGATTTTTTCACGTGCTTCTTCAACATTTTCCCGTTTACCAGTTATTGTAATCACATCATTTTTATCACCTTCAGCTGGTAGATCGATTTTCGTATGTGTTTCTTCGCGAATTTTACGAATATTTGCACCACCTTTTCCAATAATAAATTTATGAAATTGTTTATAAATTGGTACTTCAATTTGAAATGATGATTCATTCAAATCTTTAACCATTTTCTCCAAATAACGACTACATTTGTCCACATCCTCTTTTGGACCTCTTACTTTAACAATATCGTGTTTATCTCCAGGTCCAGGAAAATGTATTTGAACTTGATTGAATTTATCTTTAATTTCCTTAATAGTTTCCCCTTTTGAACCAATTAAACTTTTATAATGACGTTGTTCAATAATAACATCCTTTTCTTTTTCATTCTCCAATTTATATACACGTTGTTGTAATTCTAATTTCGTTTTTTCAACTTCTTCACGTGTACCTTCAATACGTATCAAACCACTTTCTTCAATACTAATTTGTACATTGAATTCCTCTTTTAAACGATTCACATTCGCTCCAGCTTTTCCAATTATATGTTTAAATAGTTTCGGATCAACTTGCATTTCAATAAATGCCATTTTCTTCAACAATTCCTTTGCTTGCGCCTCTAATTGTTCTTGTGCTTTTTCCATCTCTTCTGGTGGACCTTCAATTTTGATTTTATCCTCTTTATCAGTAAATTCAACATGTACTTTCGGTAAATTGGCTGTTATCTCTTTAATATTTTGTCCTTTACGACCGATAATGTACTTGTGTAGCCATGCTGGTGCAGAAACATCACACGAACGCACCGAATTCGCTTTTTCATAGACAATATTTAATGCTAAACCTAATCTATCACCTGGACCACGTAAAGTAATTGTTCCAGTAGGTGAATCACCTGGAGGCATTTCAACACTAACTCCAGTCGTTTGTAAAATCTCCGCTATGGTTGCCCCCTTCGGTCCAATAACGTAACGATGTTGTGCTTTTGGTACTTCAACAGAAACTGTTGTACATTTCTTTTGTAATTGTGCAACAGTTGTTTCAATGTGATTCTTTGCTGCCATTACACCATCTTTTTCACCAGTTATTAAAATATCATCTTTCATTACACTTGGTGGTGGTATATTAATTTTAGCACCAGTTTCAGCACTTAAATTATTCAAATATTCACCATACGGTCCAATAATAAATGGATGGTATACTTTCGGTATTGTTATACGTTCTGAGGCCTTTTTCGATTGTTGATCAGATGTTAAACGTATTTCATGTTCGGCCTTTTCAATGCCTTCTTTTGTGCCCGTAATTGTTATCAAATCAGATGAATCATTCATTTGTGGTATAGATATTTTAGTGGCTGTTTGTTTTTCCAATTCTTTTAAACGATCCCCTTTTTTACCCAATATCCAACGATGGTGTTCCTTCGGTATGGAAATATGGCGGCTGGCTTGTGTTTGAAAATGAACTAAAATCTTTCTACGTGCCTCCAAAACTTCATTTTGTTTGCCACTAACAAGAAATGTTAATGATGAATCTCTACTATACGAGATTTCAATATGTGCACCGGTCTCCTTCATTATATTTCCACATGTTTGAAAAGATTCACCTTCGCCAAATTTGTCGGCCACTTTACGTTCGTCTGCTGGAACTCTACAGAAGATTTTACAAATAGTTAAATTGAGAATTGTGTTGTAAAATGGATTTTTGGTTTTCTACCTAAATACTTGGGTAATTCTTGAGGATCCAAGACGCATTTTCGTGTTCCATTGGCCCATTGTGTTATTCTGATTTGGAGTTGTCGATTCCGGTAGGCGAGGGAAAAGAGTATCGTAACTTGGTAAATCATCTTCTATCACTGGTTGCTGCATTTTGGGATTGTCCTGTGTCGTGCCAAGTCGTTACAGCAACACTAAATTTACAAGAAATTTGCACAATTTTATCAAATGTTTTATTAAAACATGGCTTAGAAACTAGTTGCTGTTATCACTGCATTTAGTTTTTTTATCAATCCCTTCAACATATGGAGACGAAAATGATATTTTAATGAAATTATTGAAAATTCACATAAAATAAATATTTGTCTAAATGATTTTTGTAATACGAAATGGCTAATTGTGGTTAATTTGCATTAAATGGCATTAAATGTGGTTGTATGGCGAGTTGACGTGTCACTTCACCCCAGCATGTTGACCCGACACGAGAGAGGAATTGGAAAGCCACACACATTTTAAAACGATAAAAACAATTTTTATTGAAATAAATTCTACTTACTGTACTGTAAAAAACAGAAAATCCGTCCTATAAAAACTTGTTACTTCTAAGTTGCTCCAGTTTTACTTGGTTTTTTGTCTTGCTAAAATTAGATGTATCGGTTTTTAAATAAATATATTAAAAAAATTTTAAGCACAAACATGACTTACCGACTGCCAAGTACAAAATGAAATTCATTTCATTCGTTTATGCTCGATTTGTATACGTGATTAGTGCACACAGTTTTCTCCACGTTTTAACAAAATGTCATCAAATGCAGATGTCTATTTTACACATTTACAATTTGTGCACTGGAAGTTCAATGGTTTTGCAACAGATGACACTTTACGATTTTAACAAATTCTTTAGTTTTTTAACAAAATTTAAAATCTTACCGATCCTATATTAGAAAATGGGCCTAGAATTAATGATTTCTAGGTAAAATCGTTGTTATTGTTAAAACTTTATTAACCTGCATTTGCTAATATTTGTTTACTTAAATGTTGCGCGCAAAATGCGCAGAATTCGCTCGCAGTCGCACTGCATAATCTTATTTCAGTAATCATATGTTTGGTACACAACTGTGGCACAAAAATAATTAAAATCCATTATAAAATTCTAGTCCAAACTAAAAATGTCTCGTGGAATACAGCTCTACAAGCTAACCACCAGCTCTTTTGGGCAGGTAGTAAAATTTTTAAAAAATCATCAAAAAATACTTCAATTACATAATTCTAGATTCGTAACTTTCATTTCACGGCTGTTGCCAATGCTAGAACAAAAACATTCTCAATCTATCGTTGGAATCCCGATCAGCCCGACAAAAAACCTTACCAACAGGAATACACTTTAAATTTAGACGAATGTGGCCCCATGGTGCTAGATGCTTTAATTAAAATCAAAAATGAAGTTGATCCATCGTTAACTTTTCGTCGTAGTTGTCGTGAAGGCATTTGTGGTTCATGTGCTATGAACATTGGCGGTGTTAACACCTTAGCTTGCATCTGGTAACCGTTAACGGAGCCTTAAAAATGTTGGTTGTTAATTTTAGGTTATGTTTTTTCAGTAAAATTGATACATCTAGCAGTTCAGCAACGAAAATCTATCCATTGCCTCATATGTACGTGGTGAAAGATTTGGTACCAGATATGACCAACTTTTACAAACAATACAAATCCATTGAACCTTGGCTACAAAGAAAGTAATAGAAAGTTGCACAATTTTCAACAAATTCTTATACTGAACCGTTCATTTTTCAGGGATGATTCGTTAAAAAAAGATAACCGACAACAATATTTGCAAAGTGTTGAGGATCGGTTGAAATTAGATGGTTTATATGAATGTATTTTGTGTGCTTGCTGTTCAACTTCTTGCCCGAGCTATTGGTGGAACGGTGACAAGTATTTGGGGCCAGCTGTGCTAATGCAAGCCTACAGATGGATAATTGATTCACGAGATGAGGCCACTGAAAAGCGATTAGATAAAATGCGTGATCCGTTCTCGGCTTTCAGATGCCACACGATTTTAAATTGCACGAAAACTTGCCCGAAAGGTTTGAATCCTGGTTATGCCATTGCGGAAATTAAGAAATTTTTAGGCGGTGTACAACAAAAGGAAGCACCAAAAATGGATACTGCCGCCTTACAACACTAGAATATTTATTTATTTGTCTGGAGGACTTTATTTCACTTTTATTTTATTATACAAAATGTAATATTGAAATAAACTAGTAAGCTATATTATCATAGTGTCAATTTTTATTGTAAAAATGTTGACTTTCATAAGACATTCTTCTTCCGTAACTCGCACGTTTAAAGTTTATCGTTGGGATCCTACTAAGCCCCAAATAAAACCACATTTGGATACATACGATGTTAAAATTCAATTAAACGCGATTAAAGTACTGGATGGTCTAATTACAATCAAAAATGATATGGATCCAACGTTAACATTTCGAAGAAGTTGTCGTGAAGGAGTTTGTGGATCGTGTGCGATGAATATAAATGGACTTAACACTTTGGCTTGCATTACTCCGATTGATTTAAAATCGAAAAAACCAACGATTATTTACCCTTTGCCGGCAATGTACATTATAAAAGATTTAGTACCAGATTTTTCGTTATTCTACAAACAATATAAGATGATCGAGCCGTATTTACAACGACAGTACTAAATCAAGTCTTTTTACATGATTTTTGGTCTAAAGAAAGTTTTTTAGCGATGGAGACACCAGACAACCTGGAACTGAATCGTTCTTGCAAAGTCTTCGAGATCGGGCCAAACTAGATGGTTTAGTCGAATGTGTCTTATGTGGTTGTTGTTCAGCAGGTTGTCCAAGCTATTGGTGGAATAATGACAAATATTTAGGGCCTGCGGTGGTAATGCAAGCCTACAGGTGGATCATCGATTCAAGAGATACAGCCACTGATAAGCGTTTGGAGAAATTTCGTGACCCCTACTCAGTGTTCAAGTGTCATAGCATTATGAATTGCGTGAAAACATGTCCAAAAGGCCTAAATCCATCATATGCAATACACGCAACGAAGAGGATGCTGGCCGGATGGAAAAAAAAAGAATCTGCAGACCTGGAATGACTAGGCAACCAGCAATACATTTTTTATTTCTTTGGAAATATACAAGAAATGCGAAAATCACGTGCAACAATTATGAAACATTTGGCAATTTAAATTTGCATTAATAACATATAATTAATTGCGTTTCGTTTTTTTTTCAATTTTAATTGACAGTCAGTTATTTTGTACTATAGTATTATAGCACAAAAAATTGAACTTTAAATGTTTGTATTTAGATCTGTGGTTAAATTACAAAATAAACAACGATATATATCTATTAATTTTTATATTATTACACTGATAACAGATATCAGTAGAGGATCAGCAATAAATTATAAATAAATTAATTAAATCATAAAACAATAAACAAATAATTTGGGGGAAAAACTTATTTTTTCAGCAATAAATAATTAATTAATTTTTGGTTGTTTTTTTTCATTCAAATCTTATTTATTGATCGTTTTCAGTAGATCAAACAGACTGAATTTGTATCGTGTGATGACATAACTCGCTCGGGATTGGTTTGTTTTTTTTGCGAACCCTCTCCTATCCGTCTTCGAGCACACATTTATTGAAAAACGTACATGTAGAATTGTAGAGTAATGTAGAGATTAGTAGAATAGTGTTTAGCGAATGTTGCTATCATTTTTTTCCCACTGATGTTGTGATGTGAATAAAAACACAGAAATTCAGTTGAAAAGCCTCAGATACTGATTGTACTTCGTTCAGTAAAAAAGTGCATCGAAACCAAAACATCAAATCAACGTTCGAAATTTCATTTTCGTTTCCATCTTTACGTTATTATTATTTTTTTTTTGAAAAAATGAGCAGTGGTTTAGACGTCCTAAGTGGCTCTTTGCGTGTACGTAATAGTACTTGTGGTGGCAAAGGATCGTATAATAAATACAATTGTAAAGCAAGTGAAGTTAAAGCATGTCCGAGTGTTATGTCTCCTGAAACAAAACGATTATTACCACCAAATACTGAAACAGTCCAAACAAAACCGTTTCCAATCAGAGGTTCGTATTCAAATTTTGCTTAAATTAGCATTATAACGATGACAAGTTGTGTTGCTTTGTATTCAACTCGTGTCGTTGTTTTCGATTTAGGTACACGTGCGTTTTTTCGATTGCTTGTTAACCGATTGGGGGTGTAATTGATATGAATTATTTATTTTTTCGTCATACAAACAAGTACTTAATTATTTTTTGATTGATTACCGTTAAAAAATAAAATCACGTGTAAGGATTCAATTTCAAGGGGATGCTAAAAATAGGAAAAGGGTGAAAAAATCGTAAACTGATAATTTTTTACTCACTTTTCAATAAAAAAAAAATGGATTTGTAAAGTTTAATAACAATTTTATGTTGTTTGGATCCACTTTGTAGTATTTACTATTTTTGTGTTAAAAAATCAAAAAGTCACTAAAAACAACCCCCCAAAAAAAATTACTAAAATTATAACCTAATTTTAATTTGCTAATATTTACAAAAATTAATGCAATTTGTAATAAATGTACAGTTGTTTGCAAAATATTGCAGTAATGGTCATAAAATATGACACAATCGTATAATTTCTTAAAAAAAAATGAAAATTGTAATTTTTTGATTTCTTTTAAACTAAAAATTTTATCAAGTAGGCTATGAAATTAGTTTTTTATAAAACTAAAAGTTTTGTCAAGTAGGCATTTCACAACTTTAAATTCGTTGAACATTAATTAAATCTTGTTTTTTTTTAGTAAAATCTAGAGACGACTATAGTTTTTTCTGGACAAATTAATGAAGCCTAATAAATTATAAAAAAATTGTGTCCAACGCCAATTTGATTGGTGACGTTTGAGGTCTCACGTAATCGCAGTCCCAATGATGGGATTTTAGGGAAAGGTCGTGATTCATATGATTTACAAAGAATTCTTGAAAGGCCAAAGTCTTGTACCTGTTTTTAAGCACGTGCTTTTATTAATTTCAAATGCACTTGAAAAGCAAATCGAACAATTTTGCATAGAAAGTATAATTTATAAACATTTATCGAGTTTGTTATAAAAATATAAGTATGCTGTGCATTTTTAGTTATAGTTGCCAACAAATTATTTACGAAAATAACTACGGACCGAGAAAAAAGACCATTAATAAAAAAATTTTTAGTATAAACAAGAAAAATAATAATGGTAATTATTGCGTTTTAAATATAAATAACATTTTTTTAGACAAATGGGTGTTCTTTGAAGGGAAATGTATGTTACCTTGATAATGACCTTGAATTATTCAATATTACGTGTTTTTTTTTAACAGTTTCACTTTTCAGTCGTATAAAATTACAAATTTATGGAATTATCCTAGTTTTTTAAATTGAAAAAAATAGATCTAGGAATTGGCCTTAGAATAGAAACTTGAAAATATAAAAATAATCTATTGCAAATCGACCTTTTAAAATAAATTCAAACTATCTAATGTACGAAACTTATTTGCATAGAAATTAGTAATTATTCGCACAGTGGCTTTTTTATTGCTCTCAAACGAATATTACGACATTAATATAATTTACGACTAAATACAAATATTTACAAATGCATTAACAATAGCATGAAAAACTCGTACGTATTTTATCTAGTTGAGTGAAAAACTTTCAATATAGTGATTGTATAATTCAGAATATGGAAGAGATTGCATTTAAAACGAGACGAAGTTATTCAATTCGTATTGGTATGTTCTTTTTATATTATCATAATTATAAAGTACGAACAAAAACAATAATACTTTACACATTAAAACAATGTATAATTCATTTTTTTGCATGTAATGCCAATGAACTTTATGCCGTTAGATTGTGATTAGATGATTTTTGTGTACCATTCATTTTTGACCTAATTTACATAAAAAAAATCACCTTTTTAATGAAAAATAATTCATTATCAAAATGTCCCCCAGTGGTTATCAGGTCAAAAAAAAACCAATTAGTTTGTTTACTTTCGAAGTACACCAATAAACCGGACTTTTTTAAATAAAAAATATTAATTATTTATTTAATTGTAGTGTAAATTAATAAATATCCGTATTTAAAAAAAAAATTAAACAATAGTTAATGGAAATTGTCTAGTGTGCTTTGGAAAATCTGAAATTTTGCCAAGATAACCTCTTTACAAAAACAAATTCGTGAATTCAAGGCAAAGTGATTATAAATTTAATGTTTAATTAAATTAATTAGTGTTCTATGTTTTGTTTTTATTTTATTATATTTTTTTTTATTAATAAGCATTTGAAATTATTAAGTACATTGTTTGATAAATTAGTTTATTGCTTGTCGATGTAAAAAATATATTAATTTCCATCACGTGAAAAGAATTACAATTAAAAACAACAAAATTATGAATAATTGATAATTGCTTATTAATGTGCATTTCTACATAGTGTGATTAATTGCCCTACAATATATACATAATTAACTAAACATTTATCAGAAAATAATTCTTTTAGGGATTAAGATTAGTCATGTGTGTTTTAATATAGGCAACCAACAATACATCTTATATACGTAATACTTGTGATTATCACCTAATAAACACATGCTTTTGGAATGTACAATGTACACGTATTTTAAAGCTATAAAATTTATTAATTTGCGTTTTTTTATAATCTACAACCTTGAATTGTCAGTAAAACTTAATAAAAATCCCAAACGATAAATTTTAATAAAAATAAGGAATATTCTTTAAAAAAATTTCGTTGTTCTTGTTATATTGTTGTTGCATGCAAAAATTATGCCAAATTCTAATATAAATTTTAGTGTACAATCATTAGGTTGGAAATTTTTAAATAAAGAAACATTCGGTCCTGGTAAGAATAAATATACATATTTAAAATGAATTAAATTTCCTGTTTGTAACAATCTATTTTTATCACTTTATTTCTATACATAGTCTTGTTTTAAAAGAGTAAATAAAAAGTTACATATACATAGAAAAATAAATAAAATATTTAATAGTGTCTGAGATAATAATATGATGAGAAACGCAAGTTTAACGTCCAATTTTTGATTTAAAGTGAAATTAAAGGTCATAATAATACAAATAATGCTATTATCATTAATAATAATTGTGAAAGTTTCAAAATAGTAGATTTTAAAGCACAGAACAATGTCAAAGACAAAGAATGATAGAAAATATGAATTTCGAAGATCATTTAGCGTACACATAGGTAAAAAATGAAAAAAATTATTAAAAAAATTGAATTTAATAAAAATCCCATTCATCTAATCTGTATTTCATTTGTTTTATTAGGTGAACGAGCCAATTATGTAAACAGTCCACACGTCATTGCTATGGTAGGATTGCCAGCTAGGGGAAAAACCTACATTTCCAAAAAACTATCACGATACCTCAATTGGATTGGCATCAATACAAGAGGTAGTAAAAAAAATGTTGTAAAATCGCCATTTTGTTGAATTTTTTTTATTGTAGTTTTCAATTTGGGTGAATATCGTCGACATGCAACAACCGCATACAAAAACCATGAATTCTTCCGTCCGGATAATACGGAAGCAATGGCCATTAGGGCACAATGTGCCGTCGAAGCATTGCACGATGTATGCCAATGGTTGGAAAATGGTGGCGAAGTGGCCGTCTTTGATGCAACAAATTCAACAATGGATCGTCGTCAAGTAATACATGATTTTGTTGTAAATAAAATGGGTTTTAAATTGTTTTTCGTTGAATCGATCTGTGATGATCCGCAAATTATCGAACAAAATATCATGGAAGTGAAAGTCAGCAGTCCGGATTATGTGAATATGAATAAGGATGCTGCATTAACTGATTTTCTACAACGTATCGAACATTATCAAGAAAAATACCATCCATTAGACGAGGAGAAAGAACGTGAAGTGTCTTTTATGAAGATTTATAATACTGGACAAAAAGTTGTTGTTCATAAACATGAAGGACATGTACAAGCTAGAATTGTTTATTATTTAATGAATATTCATATAACACCAAGAACTATTTATCTTACACGAGTAAAATGCAATAATATTTTATGTTAATTTTTTTTCTATTTTGTTTTTGTGTTTTGTAGCATGGAGAAAGTGAACAAAATTTGGAAGGTCGTATTGGTGGTGATTCGAATTTGAGTCAACGTGGCCGTTTATATGCGAATGCCTTATCAAATTATATTCGTGAACAGAAAATTGAAGGTCTACGCATATGGACGTCGTGGTTAAAACGTACAATACAAACTGTTGCCGGTTTACATGTGCCCCAAGAACGTTGGAAGGCATTAAATGAAATTGATGCTGTATGGAAATTGTTTTTTTAGCAAAATTTCCTTTAATTACTATTTATATTGTAGGGTGTTTGTGAAGAAATGACTTATGAAGAAATTAAAGAAAAATATCCAGATGAATTTAGTTCGCGTGATCAAAATAAATTCGCGTATAGATATCCGAGGGGTGAAAGTTATGAGGATTTAGTGGCCAGATTAGAACCGGTGATAATGGAATTGGAAAGGCAAGGAAATGTTTTAGTTGTTTCACATCAAGCTGTTATAAGATGTTTGTTGGCATATTTTCTTGATAAATCGGCTGATGAATTGCCTTATTTGAAAGTACCTTTACATACAATTATAAAATTAACACCGGTTGCATATGGATGTCGTGTTGAACATATTAAACTGCCAATTGATTGTGTTGATACGCATCGGCCGAAGCCATCGGTAAGTTAAACAACTATTTAGTTTAGTTAAAACTTTAAATGTTTACTATCTATTTGCTTTGATCAAATTTTTTTAACAATCCTGCATGTAATTTTCCTTCAAAACTGTTTCAGGACCAAGACAATAATCCGACAGTAGAAAGTGAAACTTACTAAAAAAATTCTTACTAATAATTTAATCATATTTTTCAAAAAACAAAAAAACTCTAGTTTGCTTATTGTAATTTTTAAGACTTTTTAACTCTGTAAATACTAAAACTATTTAATAATTTTCATGACAATTGATGTGTTAAGTGTTTTAGAATTAAATTTAAGAAAAATACTTTTTAATTTATTATACATTAATTATGTTACAATATTTTAAGGTCCCTGGTGAGTTGGAAGAACGGTTCCGATTCAAAACAAAATAAATAAACAATTCAGATGTACTAAATCTGCTGTATAAATATGGTTAGTAGGGTGATTCGACTGATAAAAAGGGTGCCTAAATAAATGTAAAATAAATTGATGTTCATTGAAAATGTGATGTTTTCACTTAAAAACAAATGTACTATTTATGAAAAATTATATCGTGTAATCAAATTGAAATAGGTTATAAAATAATAAATTTATGGTAAGAAGACAATTTTACTGTTGTTGTTGTTGTGTATGTGAATTTTATTTTTATTGAAATATGTTGAATAAAACATTATATTTTCATTAAAAAATTGTGTATTATTTTCAAATTTGGCGCCATAAAATGTTTGTTGGATAATTTGATAGATGTCACTAGTGGCGCACCTCTCTCATTGGTTAATTGCTTGATAACAGTGGCGGAATTGCAAATGTTTTGAATTTGTGTTTTATATCAATTTTGTTTAAATAAAAAAACTGTAATCAAGATTAAACAAAAGTGTATATAGGAAATAAACGTTTTGAATATAAATACGGCGCGTTCGTTTGATGGAATGTGTGCGGTTGTAGCTTTTAGGGCGTAGTTAAGGTAGAAGTAAGCGTACGAACGAACGATAATGGCCGTGTCAAGCTTATAGCAGGCTTAGCTTGAGCATCTCATGAAACCGTTCTCAAAACTGGTATGCGGTTCGAATATATATTTATTGACGTGTCATACGTGCGTTTGAATTTACCAAAAAATTTACCAAATATCGTGTTGTTTGTATAGAAAATTAGTGTTTTGTAGTTCAATGTTTGTTAAGAAAATTTTCATCAAGTTACAACAACAATTTTTCTAACAGGAAATGTGAATGAATTCAAACAAATTGGATGTACAAAACTCTACTGTGTTTAATAGGTAATTTGTATGACTGAGCTAAATTTTCATAAAGCAATGCCAGTTCTTGGTATTTTTGTAACTTGCTCTTCTATACATTCCATATAGTTGGCTGTGCACATTATAAACTTTTTAATATACGAGGGTTGTTTATGAAATAAAAGTGAATGTTTATTGTTTTTGTCTGAAATTTCAAATTTGAAATCGAATTAATTATTATTGTTCTAAATAATTGTCCTAGTTTTGACATTGTTGATAGTGTTTAGGTTATGTTTAGTTGAATAGTTTATTTATGGAGATTACATCAATATTACAAAACGAATAAAAAAAGCTGTATAATTTTTTTAAGAAATGAACTTCAATACGATTTCATTCAATAATGTTTGTAATAAATACAATCTAAACTAATATAAATGGTAAATGGAAAGTGCCAATAGAGTCCTGTGCTTGTTGCGCAATGTTTATTATTTTTATTTTATGTCAAATGTGCGCTTTCGCCAAACTAGACGACATGATATTGTTTTTCAATAATATTTTAAATGCAATTGTATTATATTTGTACATTTTCATGTAATGTGCAGTTGGGTAAATGGCCGGGACGACCCGTTTAAAACCAACACACACATAGAGTCCAACACACCCCTCTGTCCCCTTTAGCCGGGCGTTTTAATCCATTCATCCTTGTCCAACATGTACGATTAAATAGAGATATTAGATCCAGTACTGTTCATGCCATGTTGCCACATCCACACAACAATATTCTGACAACGTGCGCTCTGTTATTGCCGCTTTTATTGACGAATGTGCCTCCCGAACGTTTTCCACACATATAATACAATTTTATGCAGGCCTAAATCAATTGGAAAGGATGTTTTCATAATATACCAGACGGAAAAAATATTTATTGGCCAATAATAATTGTTTTTCAACCCGTACTCGACTTAGTAGATTTTGACCACATTGAATATGGTTTCATATTTTTATTACCAACAAAGTTAGCGTAACAAATTAAGTCTACATTGAAAACGGCACGTATATTTTATAAAATGCAATAATGTTTTCGAAAACAAAAAAAAAATACTTTCCTTTTGTTGTGTTGTTGTGTTGGTGGTTTTTTAAGTTAACATTGTTGCCATATTTATAACTTCGCATTCTTCACTTACTTAACTTAAGAAATGTTTCAGTGACATCTGTTGTATAAAAAAAAATGATTGTAATGTTTCAGATTCATAACAAATGACTTCAAAACGACGAAGTACACGAATGGATAATAAGAATAATAATATGTGAGTGTGGGGGTGGCTTTTTTTTGTATTTATTTATAAATCTTTCTGTTTTTTTAGTGGTGGTTCAGTGATGCCATGTACGAACGAAAAACCAAATACAAAATTAATGAAATATTACATAGACAATTTGTCAGTATTAAAACAGTGCGTACGAAACGTTTGAATTGTTTCAAAAAATTGTCCGAACAAGAATCGAGTGATAAAAGCTCTACAAATGAGCATATCATGACACGAAAGACAAGAACACGAAGGCCAAGGATACATCTCATCCAATCTGGTTATTGTGCTGTATGTCATATACCATATAATAACGTTGAAGAACATATACAATCGAAAAGACATCAGAAATTAATTGGGGACGATGAAAATTACATATCAATAAATGGTTTTAATCTTCATCATGATTCCAATATTGATTCGTATTTGAATTTGAATGGTATCGATAGTATAGGTACAAGAATTGGAATGTATTTGAATGATTTTCAAATAATTTTTTGAATTTTTGTTGGTTTTTTAGTTAATGAAAGCGAATTAGATCGTGATTATTTACCAAATTCACGAACTAGAAGTATGCCTAAAGCACGTACACGTGCAGCATCAGTTTGTGATCGTGTTAAACCGTCCTCATTGTCGCCAACTGGTAGCGATACGGCTGCCGGACATCATCTACGATCTAGAAAGAATATTAATTATATGACACCACCATTGGAAGAGGACAGTTTAACTGATATTGAGCCAGTTCAACAGGAGTGCAGAGAGCTGCGGTCCAGTACACGTTTATTAGCTGTTAGTATTAATTTTTTAAACGGTTTTGAAATGTTTTTTATTGGAATTGAATTTTTTTCGTTACAGAAATTGCCCGAATCTGACGAGGTGTGGAATTCTGGCCGTCCGAAACGTTCTTGCATCCGACAAAAACGTACCACATCAACGGAAGAACGTTGTACAAATCAATCGGAAATCATGTCGACGAAATTACGTTCATCTGGTATGCCAGTAAAAGAACTACAAACAACAGATGATGAGAAAAATTTAATAAAATTCAAAAAAATGCGCAATTCCGAATTGATACAATTAAATAATGAAGCAACAAATTTTCTATTTCCAAAAAAGGATGTTGACGATGTTGGTGATAGAAATTTAACGGAAAATTATCCAGATAATAATGTTGATGAATTTAAACAAGATAGTTTAGAACCGTTAGAAATTGATACGAAAATGGATGTGTGTTTGTTTAGTGAAAAAACGGATAATTCTGTATTGTTGTCGACAAATAGCGATACAGAAGACCATAAACCAATTAATCAGTTCAAAGTTGAAGATGATGCTTCAATGGAGAGCAATTCTTCGGATGGTAAACGGAAGAAAAAACGTCGTACACATGCCGAAGCTTTTATTATGGATAATCAAAAGTATTATAAATTCGAAATGCCCGGTTCAAGGTTTGTTTTATATTACAAATTTACTTTTAATTAATTCATGTGTTTGTAGATTACGTTATCAAGGTACATTTTTATCACAACAACAATCAAATAGTCCAAAATCGCCACGAAACAATGGTGAATCGTTAATAAAATGTGAACAACGGCCATCGAATCAATTTTCACTAGACGATTATAAGTTTTCGTTTCAAGTTGTACCGGAAAAAGAGGCTTGGTATCAAGCGTTCCAACGACAAGATAAAGGCGAATTGATTTACCGGCCAATAAATGAAGGTTTGACCATTAAAAATGATAAAAAAATCGTTGATTAATAAAATGTTTTTGTTTAGAATTGTTTAATTCGTTCCTACTACCATACCAATTGGGTCCATTGCCACCATTAGATCCGAGAATTTGCATTGCAAGATACAATCAATTGATGAAATCACCATCAACATCCGCCGATTGTAGTACACCAGATCCATGTACATCGAATTCATCGTTGTCGATCGAAATGCCAGACACGAATGATGAAGATAGTAAAATAAGTGCCATCAGTAGCACCATAAGTAGTACAACAAGTAATTTAAATGATGATGAAAAGAAAATGAAAAAGAAAACGAAACGTTTACGGGCATTATTGACAAGTAAAAATCCAAGAAAATCACCACGCCAACATGCCAGCACATTAGCAATCTTAAGTAGTTTAATACAACAAAGGAAACGTCGTTCTGGTGGTAAAAATAATGAAAAAAATTTACCAACAATACCGGAAAAGACGTGTTTAAATGAATATAAACAATATGATGTGTTAGACTGTGATTTAGATGAGAAATTATTAGATTTGGATGTTGATCCAAATAATTTAGTCGATTTTCGTCAAAATATTGTAACAATAAATGATATAATTGAGAATCGTGATGATTTATTTTTGAAGAATACATTATCACCGCCACGTAATTTGTTTGTAAATGGTACGACGACGACAACTGCGATGGGAACAATGGGGTCGTCGGGAATGTCGAGAAGTAGTAGGAAACCGGGTAGAAGAAAGAAGAAAAAAAATAAAACTGGCTGGCCAAATAAGAACAATCGAAGTCGAACAATGTTGAATGTGAAAAAAGAACCGGAAAATAGTGTTAAAGATGATGATAGTAATGTGGATGCGATTAGTGTACATAATATAGAATCGGAAGATGAATGTGAAAATGAGACAATATGTGAAAATAGTGTTGAACAGAATAGTGACGATATTAATGATCAAAATATAGAAAACAGGGTAGACTTTAATGATAAAGTATTAACGAATAAACAGACGAATAGTAGTAGTGGTGATATTGAAGTGGGTGTTGAATTTCAACCATATGTTTGTGTACAAAAATTAGATAGTACAGAACAACTGCAGCAACAGCAACAACAACAGCAACAACAAACGCAAGTTGTTGTTGTTAAACAGAACAATAATAAGCGAAGTGGTTCACCGAAAAGGACGAGTCGAAGACAAAGACGGATGCCAGGTTCGCCGAAATCGCCGAGAATGTTACGTAAACCGCGCGGTAAATGGTATCGTGAAAGATAAATTGAAATTATTATTATATTATGCGCATTTTTTTATTCGTTTTCTTTTTTTTGTATTTTAATTTATTTCTTATTAAAGTTGCATCTTAAAGTTTGCAAAGATATATTATAATGTACACGTGAATATTTTGTACCAAAAGTTAAATAAATTTAATATAGAAAAATATATATTATTTTATAAAAAAGAAATGAATAAAACAGATATTTTCCGAATAAAATAGTATGTAATGCTGTTCTGGCGCTGTTATTTCAAAAAGAAATGTGTCTACTGTGGCTTAGACATAATTTGTCACGGTGGATATCCATATGCGTTTTATATTTTTGTAAAAAACTTTCCAAAATTAGACAGAAAATCAAGACAATTTACAATTTGCTTGGCAGTGAATCTGTTAATGTACATACAAATTACAATGTTAGTTTTATTTTGTTAAACTAAACAAAATTTATTATATTTTCATTTATTTTGTTAAAACAACAAAAATGTTGGTTCCTTCATACGAGAAAATAAATTTAATTAAAAATTGACTGTGATTTTTAATTTTGAACACTTTGTTTAGGGAGTTTTAGTTTTTCACTAGATTGATATCTATTATAGAATAATAAGAAAAATACAAAATTAGAATTTTACGCATAAAAGAGTTTACATTTAACGGTATTTAAATAAAACAAAACTGTTCGTAAAAAAACTGAAATTTTCAACTTCCTCTAATAGAATTTAATTAGCGCAAGAAAAATGCGATAAATTAATTTTCTTTGTCAGAGTGATCGGGTACGTTCGCTGATGCCGATTCGTGCATCGTCGTAGTGATATTAAAATGGAGTCTAGTTTACAAGCAGAACGTTTTGTAGACGTTCAGATAGCATGTATGCGAGCTGGTCGTTAGATGAATTTATGAAAAATTAGTGCGTTAAATAAAGTTAAAGTGTACAAAAATACCAATCAATCGAATTAGAATACAATCAACAACAAATATAAGGTAAAATTTTTATTATTTATTTAGTATAGATTGCTAATAATTGGGAAAAAGAATTTTGGTGGCGTCTTCACTGCAGTGGCATATATAAAATGCTTGCAGTTGTTATGCGCATGTGTGGCACATATTTTTTTTTTTGCGGGAATGCTTATTTTAATTTCCCAGGAGGTAATTTTTAATGTTTATTTAAAATTTATCGATGATGTTGTAACACAACAAATTTATTAATCTACAATCAATTTTTTTTTTGTGCATCAACTTAGATGTCTTCGGCAAGCGTATTGGAATTACCGAAAAATTTGCCAAAAACACACAACAACAAAAGCCACAACAACATAAAATCCACAAACAACAATCCAAAAAGAAAATCGAAACACGATCGAGGCGGCAGAAAACGTTCGAAAAGTTTTTCCGGTTGCGGTTTGTTAATAAATCAAAAACCTGTATTACCAACAAAATTCCTGCTTGGCGGCAATATAAATGACCCATTAAATTTGAATAGTTTACAAGATGAGGAAATAAATCGTGCCATGAACGCTGTTACACCGAAATCATCACCAATACCAACACCGCCCCGACGTAAGGGCCAAATCGATGTTATAATACCACCAAACATACATGATCCATTGAATTTGATCGATTGTGCCGATGATGCCGAATATGAACAGCAATTATGTTCGCCAGTGAAGAAAGGCAGAAAGAAACGTTTGAAAAAACGACGGACAATATCACTATCAGCCACGGATTGTACTACAACTGTCGATACAGTGGATGGAACCGGTGCCGGTGGTGGTGGTGGTGGTGGTGGTGGTGCTGATGGTGGTGTGGCGAAAACACCAGAAACTGTTACAGATTCAGCAAAAATACCCGATTTACCGGAAACATCAATAAAATGTAAGGAGGTTTGTGTTAAAGATGCGAAAACTAAACGAAAGTCGGAAGAATATGGATATCTTAATAAGAAATTTAAACATTCGATGGATAAAATTGTTAGCCCAGTGGTACCACAGCCAGGTGCATGGTTGAAACGTACAAATTCGATAACAAAAACTAAACCGAGGCATAATAAAAATGAGAACGAAGAAAAGCCACAATTTAAAGAGAAAAATAGACAGTTTCAATATGGAAATTATAACAGGTGAGATATACAAGGATTTCTTGGTAATTATAAGATTTTTTTTGAGATGCAGTTAAATTATGACGTCATATCTACTGTTTATTTTTATGTAATTCGTATGCGATAATAATTGAATAATCGATTATGTAGGCAACAAGTAATACACATACAAAATTTTAATGGTACGAGTTTTATAGAAAAAAATGGATTAATTTAAGTAATTTAAAATTATGCCATATTTGATAAAATACAATCAGTAATGATCTTTTCTGATTATATGTTTGCAATTTGTACAAAGCGAAAAAATGCCTTGCTTGTGAAAACAATTAAAAATTATCTATAAAATTTGTAAAAAGTTGTTTTATTAATATTAAAACAATTTTTATCAGTTGTAACATAAAGCTTTTTATTAACTATTTGCCATTTGATTGCACATTACAATATTTATAATAGTTATAATTTCAGATATTACGGCTATCGTAATAAGAACAATGAAGTGGACCATCGTTTGCGCGTCTTCTCCCATCATCCGTACCTGTTCGAGAATAAAGACATTTTGGATATTGGATGTAATATTGGCCATATAACATTGTCGATAGCACGTGATTTTGGTGCTAAATATGTAACTGGAATTGATATAGATTCGAAATTGATCAATATTGCACGTAAAAATATAAAACATTACGTTAAATCGAACGAAACGAATTCACCGAAACAACATCAAGATTTTTGTAATGATACAAATTTAGTAAATGTGAAGATAAATAAACAAAATAATAGTTGTGAGTTTTTTCCAATTTCTATGCCTATATTATATGGGGCAATTGACATTCCAGGCTTTAATGACACGTCCAATGGTAGGGGTTTTCCGAATAATGTCTCATTTAAAACTGTAAGACAACAAATGTGAAATTTTTAAATTGTATTTTTACACAACCCGTTTCTTTTTACAGTGTAATTACATTTTGGAGGACGATTCTCTTCTGACACTCGAACAGCCACAATACGATGTGATTTTATGTTTAAGTATTACAAAATGGATACATTTGAATTGGGGTGATTCCGGTATAAAACAGGCATTTCGAAGAATGTACGCTCAATTACGACCTGGTGGCAAATTAATTTTGGAACCACAAAATTGGGCCAGTTATAAAACTAAACGGAAACTAACTGTGAGTTGATAATTTTCTCAATAAAAAATTATGAATAATTGTTTTTTGTGTTTTTTTAGGAAACAATTTATAATAATTACGATAAAATCGAATTTTTCCCTGACAAATTCACCGAATATCTTCTGTCGCCGGTTGTTGGTTTTGCAAAAAGTGAGATTTTAGGTTATCCGATGCATCAGTCTAAAGGTTTCCAAAGACCGATACAAGTATTTACGAAAAGTACAATGTTTCCCAGTGAACGTGTTGAAGCGACACCCAGTAATATAACGCCATCGAATAATGGTGTTTATTTAGATACTTTGTGTCCGAATTTTTTTAAGACTGACAATGCACATTCGAGTGCAATGGATGAATCGATATTTAATAGATATTCATGTGAATCGGCTGATGATAATGCGGAAGCGTCTAGTGTTATTGAAGCAGATTTAAGACAATTAGCCGATGAGAATAATAGTTCTAGTCAAGTTGATGGTGAACAGTTTGAAAAAAGTGATGGTATCAATAATATCCAACTTGATAATACTTAATTTGTTTAATAAGTTGTTTTAATTGTTTTTGTTTAAATTCTAATTGGACGCTTTTGTTGTCCGTATATTGTTATTTTTTTATTGTAAAAAAGAACTTTACAATAATTGCGATGTAAATAGATGATTAACTTAAATAAAAAAAGTATTATTTTTTTTCTAAATTATAGGTTTTTATTTTTTAACAAAACCAACGTCATCTTCAATATGTATATGTATTTATTTAATAAATTATTCTATGAGTTATAATATTATTAACAGAATATTTTTTTTGTTATTAAAAATATTTATTTCATTAAAACCAAGTAAAAAAATTATACTAGTTTTATAAATAAGTTTAAATTTCAACAAAATAATTTTATTTCGAAGCATTTTTCTTGTATAATCATGCATCAAAAAGCATTTTTAGTTTTCCTTTTCTAAAATTTTTAATTTCATAATAAAATCTAAAACTATTGGCAGTTTTTTTAGTGTAACTTTTGTTTAACTTTTCTTTATTAATTTTATAGAGTGAAATAGAAAATTAAATAGAAACTCTCCAATTTGATGATCAGTTTTTACTTTCTTTTGTTAGTATTTTTTAATAAAAAAATTATAAATTCAACTGATAAATTGTATGCAAAAGGTGCACTTTGTAAAAAATTCCACTCTGTAATAATAAATCATTATATTTTTATTATAAGGTGAAGAAATTTATATTTTTACTGCTAAACAATGTTTAAACTATATATTTTATATATGAATAGATTTATATCATTTTTTTTCTGAAATATTAAAGCTAAAATTTTTATATAACTAGAATAATTCCATCTAGAACAGAAAAAATAATTTTGAGGTATTTCATCACTTTTTCAGTTCCATATTTAAAAATATATTAACAGGACAATAAAATTAAACTACATAATTTTACAAATCACACATGAATCCCTCTTTGGTCCAAAAAATGCTCAATTAAATTAGAAGAATTGAAATGAATTGTTCGTTACATGTATATACGGTCTATTCGCGTCGATCTGAAAGTATTTAAAATTTTCATTTCATTATAACTTTCGTATAAATTGTTAAAACGTTGGGAAATTTGGTACACATGTCCGCATCTGATTCATAGAACAATATTCTACAAAATTTCAAATCGGTACAACAAATTGTAGGAAAATAATACCAAAAAGAAAATTTGAAATATTTTCAAAGAGACGCGAATACACTCTTAAAGTTAAACAACTCGATTTTTTCAATAATGTAAGTTAAGTATTTCGAAAGTTCCGCTCTCTGCGTCCGATTCAAATGGTGAATCGGATTCGTAGCTATTGCCAGCTAACAAGGGCGGTAAATATACAAAGGGTTTTTGCTATTCCTCCGTCAATTGCCATAACATGAGTGCTGCATCAGTACCACCAACGGTGACCACGTTGCGATCATTAAACAAGAATCTCGCACACGCCACCGTTCCACTGTAAACCTTCTCTTCGTTGTATTCGGCCTTTTGGCTCAAACATGGATACCGGAACAGGCGAATGTAGCCATCTGTGTCACCAGATACAAGAAGATCGTGTGCTGCCGACCTACTAGCAGTACTAATAATGGAAGTCATTGGATAGTAGCGATTATTCCACATTCCCGCCACCATAAAGCCCACAGTCGCATTATGTGTGTACCATTTAACGTCTTTCATTGCAATTGGACTCTTTTCCGGCGACAAAGATTTAACGTCCCCTACAAAACAATGATCATTTTCAACAAAGTTGCATATAAAAGTCCATTTTTCACATACAGAACGATAAATCATAATCGGCAGTGACAGTCTGAAGGAAATTACTATCGGAACTCCAATCCATTTGCATTAGAGCTTGTGAGCCGCGTATTTTGTTCGATTTCTTATATGAAAAACCATCCCTACTAACTCTAAACAAATATATACTACCGTTTTGTGATGCAATCGCTATAAAATCGCCAGCTGGAAAGAATTTAAACAACAATAAATCATTTGTATCGATTTTTATGACATTTTTTAAGTACTTGGATTGTAGCTGACGCAATTCAGTGGTGAACCACAAACTCTTATTGTATTAACGATAACACCGGACTCGGAATTGATTATAATTAGGTGACCGTCGGTGCTGCCAGCCGCCAAAGCCACCCCAAATGGATGGAAACTTAGTGAAATACACTCGAAAGCCACTTGCGATGTCCAAATTAGTTTGTTCTTCCTCCAAAGGGCGATGTTTTTGTCATGACCGGCCGTAGCAAATACTTCATCGTCCGGATGGACGGCCAAACCCCATAATTGGCGACCGTGGCCGAAAACAACCTTCAAACTTTTTATTGGAAACATTTCTAGTTGAAGGATGTTTATTTACCTGATTAAATCGACGTTGTAGTGAACCTTCAAGGATGTTGTTCTTTGTTGTGCCAACGTATATGTTGCCGTCGTTACGACCTGGTCTTTGCGGGTAAATCGAACGAACACCACCGTAAATTTCAGGCAGCTAAATTAATAAAATTAGTAAAAAATTAGTTTTTAATGTATTTTTATTACTTTAACGTCTGTGATCTTTTTGTAATTTTGCAAGGAATCCCATGCAGCTATTCGACGATCCTTTTCACCACCCGATAGAAGAGTGCCTTCATTTAACATCACCAAAGAACTAACACCTTTATTGTGTGCCTAAAAAACTTATTATAAGAAAAATTTTAAGAAATTATAAGAAATTACTTCATATTCCATTCGAACAAAATATGCCCCATCAGCATCCACACTATAAATCGTAATAAAACCATCACTATCTGCTGTAATAACATCCCCATCTTGTTCAAATTGCAATGAAGTGATCATAGTTCGTGAGGGCTGGAATAACATCCTAAATTTCAAAAAATCTTACTATTTTAGAACTAGTTTACCGGTTTTATGATGTCTGTGCGCTCAAAGAAGCCATCCTTTCGGCGATTCCAGAACGTTAAATGTCCTTTTCCGTGAGTAATCATTAAATTGTCATCGAGTGGGTGGAAAACTGCACCAGTCAATTCTTCTTGCAAGGTCTAAAGACATATTTAATGCATGCATAAAGAAAAAAGTGGTAATATTTTTAAAAACAAAGGCAAATTAAATGCACGAACTAATTTGAATTTTTCTTTAAAAACGTCATGTGATATTATATTACTGCACGTAAATTTTTTCTTTAATTATAATATACACTATTGTACAACAAATATAATATACATTATATGAAAAATTAACAAATAAATTGTAAAATGTTTCTTGTCTATCGTATTTCTTTTGTGTCTGTATAGAAACATTATAATATTATTTTTCTCCCATTAATAATGTTTGAGTTCAAGGGTAAAACCTCTGGTAGAGGGTGAGAGAACTTGTGAATACATATTAAACAGTAAAGTCAACACGAAATATGGAAAATAGTGAATTTATATTGGTTGGGGTGTGTTTTTATTGATTGGCAAAATATGATATATACGTACGGCCACTTTGCCTAGAAGATGGCCCCATTGCCATTGCCAAACTGATAAGATACTTTCTCTTCCTGCGTCCACTGCCAACACATAACTACCACCATTCTGAAGAACAACAACAAAACCGGGTATACTTTATTGAAAAATATCATGTTGGCGCATTCGCCAAAATTTAAATTATTACCAATTGTGAAAATGCTACCGCCGCAACGCCCACCTCAAACTCACCCATACCAAAAACGTACAATGTTTGTAATGTTTCTGTACTCCATATTCGAATATGGGCCTGAGTTTTACGATTACGACCGGCACGTTGGCCGGAAGCCACCATTTCTCTAGACGGGTGTAAATCCATGCTAAGAACAACATTTTTTGTTTCGTTTATTCGCAAACAACACAAATTCAATAATACCATTGAATGTCTTCCGTATGGCCAGTGTAATGGCGTTGCGTCTCTTCATCCCTATCGTACATAACGGCAATTGCGGCCACAAAATATAAAAGTTCACCAGTTGGAAGAACCCAAAGATTTCGTCTTGAATCCGTGCCTCGATAGCCATACCTAAATGCCAATTTAAGGAAAAAATTCTTTGTTTTATTTTTGTGTGATCGTTAAATTTCGATTAAGTCTAGCGATAATTATATTTTATAGAATTGGCACGCCTTTTTTCTCATTTGGGTCAAAAAAATTGCACTCTGGCATGCATGTGTTCTACTTTAGTCAGAACATTTGTAAAGGATACACCCATTCAAGGAGCATTTTTCTTTCTGGTGGTGTATTGTCCATTGGTGCATGATGTAGTGGTGGATAAAATGTGCGTCTTAATCCTTTAATAGTAAGTCGAACTGGTTCTTCTTTCAACACTTCCAGCAACGTGTAATCGTTTGTACGGACGATTTCGTTTTCGGGCGCGTACAAGGCTCGCGGTCTGCTTTTACTTCTTGCGCGTCTCTGTTTGCTGATGTCTTCGACGATGGCCGTTTGCGGTACTCGGGAACGTCCTCGACGTACCGGCGACAACATTACATTACCTAATGGGGCCCCGCCACCAATTCCCAAATAGAATGTGTCCACATCGGCGAATTCGTTACGTAATTGTGAAAAACTTCGCACTTCTTGTCCGGCAACGGTGTACATTCGTTTTGCGCCATTCATTTTCAATACTTGTCCTAAATCCTCGAGTACCTCTTCGAATGGTTGCGATGTACGTAAATTTAATAGAACACGACACTGAAATTTCAATACGAAACAAGTTGAAACAAGAAAAGGGTGGAGGAAAAAGTTGCGTGCAAATTTTAATTAAAATCATTAGAAGAAAAAAAAACAGAAAGTTTTTCCAATTGTTTATTTTTGTATAGAAATATTTTATACCTGAATGGTATGATCCATATTATTGATAATTCTAATTACACGTCCGGAACTTGGTTTTATGGTACCACCGCCAGGGGGTGGTATCTCTGTTTCTACAATGGAAGCCTTTCTGCTGGTCGCTTTACTCCAGCCCTGGCCCCCTGGGGCCGCATACCAAATGCCGTTTTTCTTGCCATAACTAGCTGCCTGCGAAAAATGCATGAAAAACTCATATATACTTAAAACAATTTAAATTTGGTGTTGTTTGATTGATTTTTCTGTTTTGTTATGCATTTATACATTTACATCGTTGAATATTTTAATGAAATCACAATAATATTAAGATTATTCGGCATATCCGACTACGATATTAATTTTATTAATAAATTTTATTTGACCCGGTCATTTGGCCAAAGTCAAAAGGTAATGGAGACAAAAATTACAGTTTTACAATGATTTAAACTTGTTTGTAAGAAATTAACAATTTGTTGTTGTTGAAAATTTGGCGAAGGCGCTTGGAATTTGTTAAAAAACTTCAATATATGTAATTAAGTAATGAGAATAAAGCTAAAAACTGTAAAAACAAAAGTTTTTTTTATTATTACTTATTTTAAGTAAAAATTTTCAGTTGTTTCTAAAGGATTTTAAATTTAACTATATGTTCAGAGTTTTTAAAAATTTGGCGAACGCGCTTCAATTTATCATTAAAAAAATTGATATAACCGACATTTTCTTGATTATAATGATAAAAATAATAAAAAACAGTCAATAGTTATTAGATTGTTATTATTTGTGAACAAACTGTATTATTCTGGAAATCTTAATTTTTAAAATTTTGGCGGATGCGCTGGAATTTTCCTGCAAAACTCACCATATTTGGTACAGTAACGACTGCGAACGTTGTATTATCATCAAACTCAAAATCCAGCATTGATAACAGAAGAATTTAATCAAAAAAAGTTTAAAAACACTGCACCACACCAGTACACGAACGTATAATTTAGTTTAGCAGTAAAAACGTTAAAAAAACAAAAACCTT